>CAUYUJ010016979.1:149446-159446 GCA_963575745.1 Prorocentrum cordatum
CTCCTCCTCCTCCATCTCCTCCTCCTCCTCCTTCTCCTCCTCCTCCTCCTCTTCCCCGCCTTCCTCATCCTCCTCATCCTTCCTCCCCTCCTCCTCTTTCCCTTTCACCGCCTCATCCTCCTCGTTCTCCGCCTGCCCCCTCTTCCTCCTCCTCCTCCTCCTCCTCCTGCTCCTTCTTTTCCTCCTCCTTCTGTTCCTCCTCCTCCTCCTTCTCCTTCCGTTCCTCTCTCCTCCTCCTCCCGTCCAGCTGTCTCGTGGAAGGAAGGTTTCATGAGAAAAAGGCAGCGAGACAGTGGTGGCTCAAATCGGCTCGACACGTCCTGGGATCCAAACGCATCAATTTTCCGAGTCGCGTCGGGCCGTGGCAGCGAGGAGGCGCCTGGAAGGCCGAAGCGGCAACCCATGCCTAACGCGTTCTTCCTCTGAGCCCTACCGTCCCGCCCTGTCGGACTACTCCGCTTGGCGTGACTGTCGGGTTGGGCGCCCGTACGTTTGAAGCCGCGCCGTCAGACCTGCGTCTCACTGCACTTCCGCTGAACCTCAGTCCACCACCGTGCCTTTCGGCACGGAGTGAGAAATTCACAAGGCTTGGCACAATCCCACGAGCGTCAAGGCTTTGCTCTAAGACACTCCCATGAGCGTCACGGCACGCACCGAAGAAAACACCATGACGGACCCAGACGGCACTAAGCTGACCCCAAGAAGGCCCAACAAGACCGTGGACATCCACAAGAAGAGGTCTCCTCGACGCTCGAACAGGTCTCCTGGAAGCTCCACTCAAGGGAAGGCCCGTAGACCCTGAAATCGTTGATTCCCTTTCCATGGCTGCAGGGCGTTCGCCTTTTTTACTTCTTGATTCAAGGCCCTTCTAAAACTGCCAAAGAGACCGCCACGACCCACGACAGCCCATCAGGCATTGGAGATAGACCCGCGGCGGCTCAAGCAAGCCACAAAACGGTCCAAGGCATGCCCAAGACGGCCCCCCAACAAACTCGAAGGCCTCCAAGAAGTGACCTCCACACGAAAAAACACAACCCTCCCGTCCCATAAAGCCTCCACGAGGCCTCTGTGAGGCCGCAAAGGTCCCACGAGGCCCCCTGGGGACCCCGAGAGCGCGCGAATTGATCGCAGAGAAGCTTCAACATTGTCCCGCAGGACGCCCCTGAGGCTTCCAAACTGCCTCCATAGCACTTCCGATATCCAATCCAACATCTATGAGGCCCTTGAATCACGAGCCAGGCACGGCCGTGAAATAGGCCGAAGGCTTTGTAATACTCGTTGCTGCCCTGGGACTCGGACCGCCCAGCTGGCGCCTCCTCCTCTTCCTCGTCTTCCGCCGCCTTTGCGGCCTCCTCCTCCTCCTCTTCCTCCTCTGCCTCACTCGCAACTCCGTCGGCACCAGGGGGGCCAAGAGCCGTCGCAGCTGGAAAGGCCCCAGCGCCCTGGCTTCCGTGGGCCTGGAAGGGAGAGCTGGGCCCAACAAGTGAGTGGGTCCGATAAATGAGGGACTGTGCTAAGTATTGCACGAAATTGGCACGAAGGTGAAGGCGAGGGGGGATGACACCAAATAAAGGGGTCAGGCAACGGAGACGATGACAAGGTAGAAGGTCCTTCAGAAACTGCATCGGAGACGAAGCGGACGCCGTTGGGACAATGACGGAGGAGACGGAGGAAGAGGAGGAGGAGAAGGAGGACGGGGAGGAGGAGGAGGAGGAGGAGGAGGAGGACGACGACGACGACGAGGACGAAGGAGGAGGAGGAGGAAGAAGAAAACGGGGAGAAGGAGGAGGACGACGACGACGACGAAAAGAACGAGCATGTGGGGAGAAACAGCGGGTCGGCTGAAAACCGTCAAAAAAAACAGAAGACGAAACCGACGAGGGACAAGGGAAAGAGGGAGAAAGGAGGAGGGGGGATGATAATTGGCGAACCGGGGCAGGAAGACGACATCAGTTGAGGGGATGCGAAACATAGAACAGAACCCCTGGCGGGCCACGACGGAAAGATCCGAAAAAACGTGGAGGACGAACGAGGGTGCTCGTAGCGAACGTCAGGGCATGGGGAGCCACGGGGGGGCAAGTAATGATTTTTCCCAGGTGCGGTTGAAAGAGTGGAGGTAGATTTGAAGGGATGGGATAGGCCTCTGGCGGCGCCGAGTCGATCTCAAGGGCGGCACTGCCAGCGGGGGCTGTCTTACCCTGCTCATCGCTGTCCGGTTTCTTATCCTGTTCCTTCGCCTCTCTCTGCTCCTTCTTGTCCTGCCCATCCTTATCCTTTAGCTCCTTTTCCTTGGCTTTTTTTCTCTTGTGCTCCTTCTTCTCATCATCCTTCTTCACAGGTTTTGCCGCTTCCTTGGGTTTCCCATGCTTTTTCTTCAGCTCGCCGTTGTTCTTCTCCTTCTCCGCATCTCTCTGCGCTTTGAGCTCCTTCAATTCTTTTGCTATTGCCGCTGCTTTTTTTTTCTCTTCCTTCAATTTATTCCCCATCTCCTCTTCCACTTTCTGTGTCGCCTCCCGCTCTGCCTTTCTGATTGCCTCGACTGCGGCGACCTCGGCCGCCGCCGCGTCACCCTCAAGACCGCTGGCCTTGTGGAGCGAGGAACCCCGCACTCTCTCGATGGCTTTCTTCACCTTGCTCTGCCCCAGCAGCGTCAATTGGCTCCAGAACGGGTTCCCCTCGTAATCCCATTTCATCTCTACCGAAGCCAGCTCGGCAAACTCTTCCTGGGTAGGGTGGCGATTAACAGAAAAAACATGCAGCTTTCACTACGTCCGCCCCTGTGTGGGGTAATACATACTGGAGGTGTAACAGACGAACCATTTCAGTGATGACCGTGCCCGCCTCTTGTTCCTCCTCGCCCTTCTCCCCCACCCCTCCCAAAATCCTCTTCAAAATTTTCCTCCCTGTCACCCTGGTCGCCGCCAGCGTCCTTCAGAGTAGGCGGCGGCAGCCCTGAAACCATCGCTGGAGGTAAGAATTGCGCGCCATTGGGGCCGCGTTTGTGGGCCCTTCAATGGGGCCCCCGTGGGGCCACGATACTTTCGTGGGGCGCGCCAACATTTACATGACACCCAAGATAACGACCGTGGGAAGATGGGGAGAAGTGCGAGGAGGACGTGGGGGACGAGGAAACAACGCATGAAGCAAGCTGGGGCGTTACCTCCAGATGAAATTTCCCAAGATCAACGTCGCAGGCGCGCGCCTCTTTCGAGCATACGGCGTTGTACGAGCGGCGCGGCGTTAATTCAAAAACCCAAGGATGGAAAACCCGTTGAAAAAAAACAATGGCACAATTCATTCTGCGATGTGAACAGCGGCCACATCAAAATCGACGATGCACAACTGCCCGCTCAAAATAATCCAGGCGCGCGCGCGCGTTCACGGTTGGCCCACGTCGGATATAAGGAACGGCTTACTCGGATCAGCCCACGCGCGCCCCTCGATTTGCCACTGTTGTGTATGGCGTTTCTTACCAGTCGGGGCGAAGATACATCGAAAACCAAATTGTCAAACACCCAATGTAAAATCCCATTCTCACATCAGAAAAAACTTGCACCTCGACGTTGGATAGAAAAACTGCTTACTCAGAGCAGCCCACGCGCGCTCCCCAATCTGTCACTGTTGTGTCTGGCGTTCCTATACAGTAGGAGCGATGTTACATCGAGAACCACATTTTGTAAAAACCCAATGTAAAACTTCACTTTCAGATCAGAAGAAGCTTGCACCTCAACGTGGGATATACGGAACTGCTTACTCGAATCAGCCCACGCGTGCGCGCGCGTCGATCTGCCACTACTGTGTATGGCGTTCTCTACAGTGGGAGCGATGTTACATCGAGAACCACATTTTGTGAAAACCCAATGCCAAACTTCATTTTCAGATCAAAAAAGCGTGCGCCTCAACGTGGGATATAAGGATTTGCTTACTCGGATTAGCCCATGCGCGCGCGTTCCCGAATCTCCCAACGCTGCGTACGACGTTCTATACTGAAGCAGCGATGTTGCATTGAAAACTGAATGGTGAAAACCCAATGTAAAATTTCATTCTCGGATCAAAAGAAGCTTGCACCTCGACGTGGAACATAAAGAATTCCTCAGTCGGATCAGCCCACGCGCCTGCGCGCGCGCTCCCCGATCTGCGACTGCTGCGTGTGGCGTTCTATGCAGTGGGGACGATTTTCCATCGAATACCAAATGGCGAAACCCAAATGTTGAGCTTGATTCTCAAATCAGGAGAAGCTTGCACCTGAAGGTGGGATAAAAGGAATTGCTTACTCGGATCCGCCCACGCGCGCGCGCGCGCTCCTCGATCTGCTGCCGCTGCGTATGACATTGTGTACAGTCGCAGCGGTGTTACATCGAAAACCAAATTGTGACAACCCAGTGTAAAATTTCATTCTCAGTTCAGAAGAAGGTTGCACCTCAACGTGGGACATCTGGCACCGCTTACTCGTTCAACCCACGCGCGCTCGTTCCCAAATCTGCCAGCGCTGCGCATGACGATCTATACTGAGGCAGCAAGGTTGCATCAAAAATCAAATGGTGAAAACCCAATGTAAAATTTCATTTTCAGACCAGAAGAAACTTGCACCTCAACGTGGGAAATGAGGAACAGCTCACTCGGATCAGCCCGCACGCGCACTCCCCGATCCGCGATTGCTGCGCATGACGTCGTGTACAGTGGGAGCGACGTTACATCGAAAAACACATTGCGAAAACCCCATGTAAAAGTTCGTTCTCATATCAGAAGAAACTTGCACCTCAAGGTGGGATATGAAGAGCTGAATATTCGGATCATCCCACGCGCGCGCGCGCGCTGTCTGATCTGCCACTGATGCGCATGACGTTCTATACAGTGGCAGCGATGTCACATCGAAAACCAAATGGCGAAAACCCAATGTAAAATTTCATTCTCGGATCAGAAGGCTCTTCAACGTAGGATATAAGGAACTGCATGCTCGAATCAGAGCGCGCGCGCTCTCCGATCTGCCACGGCTGCGCACGACATCCTGCACAGTGGCAGCGATGTTACATTGAAAACCAAATGGTGAAAAGCCAAGTTTAAATTTCATTCTCAGCTCAGAAGAAGCTTGCACTTCGACGTGGTATATAAGGCATCGCTTACTCGTTCAGCCCACGCGCGCGCGTTCCCAAATCTGCCAGCGCTGCGTACGACGATCTGTACGGAGGCAGCAATTTTGCATCGAAAATCAAATGGTGAAAACCCTATGTAAAATGTCATTCTCAGACCAGAAGAAGCTTGCACCTCAACGTGGGATATGAGGAACTGCTCACTCGGATCAGCCCGCGCGCGCGCGCTCCCCGATCTGCCGTTGCTGCGTGCGACGTCCTGCACAGCGGCAACAATTTTACGCCAAAAACCAAATGGCGCAAACCCAATGTAAAATTTCGTTCTCAGGTCAGAAGAAGCTTGCACCTCAACGTGGAATGTAGAGAAGGCCTACTCGGATCAGCCCGCGCGCGCGCGCTCCCTGGACTGCCACTGCCGCGCATGGCGTTGTCTACAGTGGGAGCGATGTTACATCGAAAACCCAATGGCGAAAACCCAATGTAGAATTTCATTCTCAGATCAAAAGGAGCTTGCACCTCAACGTAGGATATAAGGAAGTGCTCACTTGGTTCAGCATACGCGTTTTCCCCGATCTGCCACTGCTGCGCATGACGTCCTGCACAGTGGCAGCGACGTTACATCGAAACCCAAATGGCGAACGCCAAATGTACACTGTCAGTCTCAAGACACAAGAACTTTGCACCTCAACGAGGGATGTAAGGAACTGCTTACTCGGATTAGCTCACGCGCGCGCCCCCCGATCTGCCACTGCTGCGAATGACTTTTTATGCGTTGACAGCGATGTCACGTCGAAAACCAAATGGGGAAAACCCACTGTGAAATTTGCATTTTCGGATCAGAAGAAATTTGCGCCGCAACATTAATTTTTATGGAGGCCTACTCGGGTCAGCCCACGCGCGCGTGCGCGCGCGCGCTCCCCGAACTGCCACCACCGCCCATGACGTCCGAGACAGAGACAGCGATGTTACATCGAAAACCAAATTGTGAAAACCCAATGTAAAATTTCATTCTTAGATTAGAAGAACCTGGCGCTCGACCGTGTCATGTAAAGAACTGCTTACTCGGATTAGCCCACGCGCGCGCGCGCGCGCGCGCTCGCGCTCCCCGAACTGCAACCACCGCCTATGACGTCCGAGACAGAGGCAGCGATGTTACATCAAAAACCAAATTGTGAAAACCCAATGTAAAATTTCATTCTCAGATCAGAAGAACCTGGCGCTCAAACGTGTCATGTAAAGAACTGCTTACTCAGATTAGCCCACGCGCGCGCGCGCGCGCGCTCCCCGATCTGCCACTGCCGACTATGACGTCCCAGACAGAAGCAGCGATGTTAAATCGAAAACCAAATTGTCAAAACCCAATGTAGAATTTCATTCTCAGAACAGAAGAAGCTTGCACGCCAACGTGTGATATAGGGAAGTGCTTACTCGGATTAGCCCACGCGCGCCGGCACGGGGACAGGCGCGCGCGCCACCTAACTGCCATCTGCCGCCTGTGAACGTCCTAACAGAAGCAGCGATGTTACACTGAAACCCAAATTGTGAAATCCCAATGTACAATTTCATTCTCAGATCAGACGAACCTGGCGCTCGACCGTGTCATGTAAAGACCTGCTTACTCGGATTAACCCACGCGCGCGCGCGCGCGCTCCCCGAACTGCAACCACCGCCTATGACGTCCGAGACAGAGGCAGCGATGTTACATCGAAAACCAAATTGTGAAAACCCAATGTAAAATTCCATTCTCAGATCAGAAGAACCTGGCGCTCAAACGTGTCATGTAAAGAACTGCTTACTCAGATTAGCCCAAGCGCACGCGCGCGCGCGCGCTCCCCGATCTGCCACTGCCGCCTATGACGTCCCAGACAGAAGCAGCGATGTTAAATCGAAAACCAAGTTGTCAAAACCCAATGTATAATTTCATTCTCAGATCAGAAGAAGCTTGCACGCCAACCAAGTGGTGATATAGGGAAGTGTTACTCGATCAGCCCACCGCGCGCGCGCGCGCGCTGGGCGCGCGCCCTACCCCCCCAACTGCCAGTGTGGGCCGCCTATGACTTCCTAGACAAAAACAGCGATGTACACTGAAACCCAAATTGTGAACACCCAATGTAAAATATTCATTCTTCATGAACAGAAGACCTGGCGCTCGACCGTGTCTGTAAAATAAACTGCTACTCGGATTAGCCCACGCGCGCCGCGCGCGCGCGCAGCTCTCCCCGAACTGCAACCACCCCCGACTATGACTTCCAAGACTGAGGCCTCGTGTTACATCGAAAACCAATTTGGAAACCCAATGTAAAGTTTCCATTCTCCGAATTCGAAGAACCTGGCGCTCAAAACGTGTCATGTAAGACTGCGTACTCAGATTATCCCACCCGCGCGCGCGCGCGCTCCCATCTTCCACTGCGCCTATGACGTCCCAGCCAAAGCAGCGATGTTAAATCGAAAACCAAGTTGTCAAAACCCAATGTAGAATTTCATTCTCAGATCAGAAGAAGCTTGCACGCCAACGTGTGATATAGGGAACTGTTTACTCGGATCAGCCCACGCGCGCGCGCGCGCGCGCTCCCCGAACTGCAACCACCGCCTATGACGTCCGAGACAGAAGCAGCGATGTTACACTGAAACCCAAATTGTGAAAACCCAATCTAAAATTTCATTCTCAGATCAGAAGAACCTGGCGCTCGACCGTGTCATGTAAAGAACTGCTTACTCGGATTAGCCCACGCGCGCGCGCGCGCGCGCTCCCCGAACTGCAACCACCGCCTATGACGTCCGAGACAGAGGCAGCGATGTTACATCGAAAACCAAATTGTGAAAAAACCCAATTAAAAATTCCGATTCCTCAGATCAAAAACCCTGTCTCTCCGACGTGTCATGAAGGAAACTGCTTACTCATATTAGCCTACCCGCGCGCGCGCGCGCGCGCAGCGCTCCCCGATCTGCCACTGCCGCCTATGACGTCCAGGACAGAATCGGCATGTTTAACTCGAAAACCAGTTGTCAAAAACCCAATGTAGACTTTCATTCTCAGATCCAGAAAGCTGCACGCCAACGTGTGAATATAGTGTAAGTGCTTACTCGTGATCAGGCCGCACCGCGGCGCGCGCGCGCGCGCGCGCGCGCGCGCCCCCCGAACTGCCACTGCCGCCTATGACGTCCTAGACAGAAGCAGCGATGTTACACTGAAACCCAAATTGTGAAAACCCAATGTAAAATTTCATTCTCAGATCAGAAGAACCTGGCGCTCGAACGTGTCATGTAAAAAACTGCTTACTCGGATTAGCCCACGCGCGCGCGCGCGCTCGCGCTCCCCGAACTGCAACCACCGCCTATGACGTCTGAGACAGAGGCAGCGATGTTACATCGAAACTCAAATTGTGACAACCCAATGTAAAATTCCATTCTCAGATCAGAAGAACCTGGCGCTCCAACGTGTCATGTAAAGAACTGCTTACTCAGATTAGTCCACGCGCGCGCGCGCGCGCGGCGGCGCGCTCGCCGATCTGCCATTGCCGCCTATGACGTCCCAGAACAGAAGTCAGCGATGTTAATCGAAACGAGTTTGTCAAACCATGTAGAATGTCATTCTCAGTCAGAAGAAGCTTGCAAGCCAACTTAGTGATAGATGGTAAGTGTTACTCTGATCTGCCCACATAGCGCAGGTCGCCGCGCGCGCGCGCGCGCGCGCGCGCGCCCCCCGAACTGCCACTGCCGCCTATGACGTCTTAGACAGAAGCAGCGATGTTACACTGAAACACAACTTGTGAAAACCCAATGTAAAATTTCATTCTCAGATCAGAAGAACCTGGCGCTCGACCGTGTCATGTAAAGAACTGCTTACTCGGATTAGCCCACGCGCGCGCGCGCGCCTCGGCGCGCCGCGCGCTCAGCTCTCCCCGCACTGCAACACCGCCCATATCGAGACGAGAGCAGCCGATGTTACATCGAAAACCAGATTGTGAAACCCAATGTAAAATTTCCATCTCTGGCCATAGAAAACCTGTCCTCGAGCGTGTCTGTAAGAACTGGCTTACTCAGATTAGCCCACGCGCGCGCCGCGCGCGCGCGCGCGCTCCCCGATCTGCCACTTCCGCCAATGACGTCACAGACAGAAGCAGCGATGTTAAATCGAAAACCAAGTTGTCAAAACCCAATGCAGAATTTCATTCTCAGATCAGAAGAAGCTTGCACGCCAACGTGTGATACAGAGAAGTGCTTACTCGGATCAACCCACGCGCGCGCGCGCGCGCGCGCCCCTCGAACTGCCACTGCCGCCCATGACGTCCTAGACAGAAGCAGCGATGTTACACTGAAACCCAAATTGTGAAAACCCAATGTACAATTTCATTCTCAGATCAGACGAACCTGGCGCTCGACCGTGTCATGTAAAGACCTGCTTACTCGGATTAACCCACGCGCGCGCGCGCGCGCGCCTCCCCGAACTGCAAACCACCGCCTATGACGTCCGAGACGAGGCCAGCGATTTTACATCGAAAACCGAATTTGTGAAACGCCAATGTAAAATTCCATTCTCCAGATCAGAGAACCTGCTGTCGCTCAAACGGTGTCATGTAAAAGAACTGCTTACTCAGATAGCCCAAGCGCACGCGGAGGCGCGCAGCCCTCCCATTCGCTGCTATCTGCCACTGCCGCTATTAGTCCCCAGACAGAAAGCAGCGATTTAAATCGAAAACCAGTTGTTCCAAAACCAATTTTTAGAAATTTCATTCTCAGATCAGAAGAAGCTTTGCACTCCAACGTGTGTATAGGGAACTGTTTACCTCGGATCAGCCACGCGCGCGGCGACGCGCGCGCTCCCCGAACTGCAACCAACCGCCTAATGACGTCCGAGACCAGAGCAGCGATGTTACACTGAAACCCAAATTGTGAAAACCCAATCTAAA
>CAUYUJ010016979.1:161946-164446 GCA_963575745.1 Prorocentrum cordatum
TAGTAGTAGTAGTAGTAGTAGTAGCAGCAATATTATTATTATTGGTAGTAGTAGTAGTAATACTAGTAATAATACTAGTACTAGTACTTGTAATAGTGATAGTAGTAGTAGTACTAGTAGTAGTAGTAGTAGAAATAGTAGGAGGAGTAGGAGCAGCAGTAGTAGTAGTAGTACTACTAGTGGTACTAGTAGTACTAGTACTAGTAGTAGTGGTAGTAGTAGTAGTAGTGGTAGCAGTAGCAGTAGCAGTAGTAGTGGTAGTAGTAGTAGTAGTAGTAATAGTGATAGTAAAATAAGTCTTCGTGATAAGTAGTGCTGCTTGTAGTAAAGTAGTATTAAGTAGTTGTGGTAGTTAAGTAGTAGTACGAGTGTAAGTAGTAGTAGTCGTAGTAGTAGTATTGAGTCGTGGTAGTATAGTAGTAACTACTACTAGTAGTAGTAGTAGTCGTATCGCCGATTCCTAGTACTGAAGTAGTAGTAGTAGTTTAGTAGTAGTAGTCGTAGTAGTAGTAGTAGTAGTAGTAGTAGTAGTGGTAGTAGTAGTAGTAGTAGTAGTAATAGTAGTAGTAGTAGTAATAGTAGTAGTAGTAGTAGAAGTAGTAGTAGTAGTAGTAGTAGTAGTAGTAGTAGTAGTAGTAGTAGTAGTAGTAGTACCACTACTACTACTAGCAGTAGCAACAACAGTCACTAGTAACACTTGTGGGGGCCCCGCGCGACTCGCAAAATACGACTGCTGCAGCTCAAGAAGCCATGAAATCGCACCGAGAAGAATCCTGGCGAACCAAACATCGACGCCATCTGCCCCGAAAGGTCCCCGAGATGGACCCTGAAGTTTCACGGGTGGCCCAACACTTGCTGGCGCCACCGCCTGGCGAACCCCCGAAGGATGGGATCTGCCTTTGAGGGGGCCCCCTGAAAGCCCACCCTGGCAATCCAAGCGAACGGCCCAAAAACCTCGCGTCCAGAATCCATCCAACATGAACAGACGGGGGGGGCGGCAACGAAGCGACGGTTGCGGCACATGGCCCCCAAGTCTCCTCGTCGTCGGCGCCCTCCCGCTGCAACATGCTGAAGAACGTGGCGGGGTCGTCGCGCTTCATGCCCAGGGAGTTGATCCATGCGGGGATCGTCACGGGAGCGTTGTCTGCAAGGCGGGGGGGAACGCCCGGGAGAGAACTGCTCCCGCTGCCGCCCTCGTCGGAATCGCTGCCGCGGTCGCTGAGGATTTGCTTCCGCTCCTTCCTAGGCGGCGTGATGTAGCTTTTTGTCGCCTGCCCTGGGCTCAGCAACCTCTTGCGGGGCTCCTTCTCGCGGTAGTTGCCCGCGCTGCTGGGCTCGCCCTTGGTCCTGGAGCTGTGTTTCGTGCGGCTGCTGTCCTTCTTGGCGGATCCTTTCTTCTCCTGGCGGCTCCGATTCTCCTCGGAACCGCCGCTCCTCTCGCGGCTCGCCCCCTTCCTCGAGCGGTCCTTGGCCTTCTCGCCGCTCCGCTGCAACTTGGCCTCGCGACTCCTCTGGCGGTTCGCGCTCTTTTCAAGCTCCTTGGCTTTCTCGCGGCTCTGGTCCACGGCGCCGCCGCGGGAGGCCTCGCTCCTGCAACGCTTGCTCGCGCTGGGAGGGGCATCCTCTTCCTCCTCTTCCTCCTCCTCGGACGAACTGCCAGTGCTGTCGGAACCCTCGCCCTCGCTGCTGTTCGCTTTCTCGCTGCCGCCGTCGCTCTCTTGACGGCACTCCTTCTCACGTTTCGTCAGCATTTTTTTCAACCAGTGGTGCTTCTCGCGCATGTCCTGCGCTTCCTGGGGGGCGAGACGAAATTCAACGCCACGCCGAAAAGGGGGGAAGGTTTCAGGGCAAGGTGTTTCGCTGAAGCCCTTGAGGTTCCTGAAAGAACTCTTCGAGGGAAAATCGTCGAAACCCCTCTTGGGTGGAGCCTTCTGAGAAACCCCCCACATTCCAATGACCTTCGGCAGGCCACCAAACGGAGCCCATTCCCGACGCCCTGTTGCTAGCCCGAGGGAGTGAATAGCAAGTCCTGGAGAGCATCCTGCCGTAGCTCATCGAATTTCGCCACCAAGGCTCTGCCAGCGCCACCCTTCAGGCAGAAAGGGTGCGGGGGCATGGCGCGGGCGAAGCAAGGGGTGAGAGTTTGACGTGGCGGGAGCTGGGCGGGGGGTGAAGACGCGGGCGAACACATTTGATACATAACAACACACACATGTATACTCGGCGCGACGGAGGGCGCCAAGACAGGTCCCGAGGCAAGAAAACCACGAGACGGTTCCAACAGTCCCAAGATGGCCCCGAGAAGCCAACGCCGTCATCGTTGATAGACACGGCGCTTTTGACTGGTATATGCATTGCTGCTTTTGCGGCTTGCCGACGTTTAAGACGGCCCGAACGCCCCCCCAAAAATGGTCCATGACTTCTCGGGCCTCCAAAAGACAACCCAAACAACCCGCGCGAGGGCCGAAGGCGCGACCAAAACGGCCCAAGAAAACCCCAG
>CAUYUJ010016979.1:169446-209446 GCA_963575745.1 Prorocentrum cordatum
TACTACTACTACTACTACTCCTACTACTTCTACTACTACTACTACTACTACTACTACTACTACTACTACTACTACTACTACTACTAATACTACTACTACTACTACTACTACTACTACTACTACTACTACTACTACTACTACTACTACTACTACTACTACCTAGACCAGTACTGCTACCACTGGCCAGGGTAGGAAACGCATAAACTTGCGAGTTTGTATTTCTGTACCGTTGGCAATCTAAAGATCTTACTCGCCGAGTATTTTTTTGCGTTGGCGGGCAATGCGAAGAAATAACTTGCAAGTTAATGTTTTTTCCAACAACCATCCTGTGGTGTTGGGTCCCGGTGTTGAAGAGACGGTGCCCCGCGTCTCCTCTCCTCTCCTCTCCTCTCCTTCCTTCCTCCTCCTCCGCCTCCTCCCCCCTCCCCCTCCGCGTCAGCCATACCCATGTCGGCACACCCCTCACACGCTTCGTGGCCCCATAGGGAGCTCCACCGAGGCCCCAGTGGTTGCGTTCGCATGGCGGCACTGCACTCATTTCGGCACACACACACACACACACTTCACACGTTTCGTGGCCCCATAGGGAGCTCCACCGAGGGCCCCCGTGGCTGCGTTCGCATGGCGGCACCGCACCAATTTCGGCACACCCTTCACACGTTTCGTGGCCCCATATGGAGCTCGACCGAAGGCCCCCTTGGCAGCGTTCGCATGGTGGCACCGCGCCCATTTCGGCACACCCCTCACACGTTTCGTGGCCCCGTAGGGAGCTCCACCGAGGGTCCCAGTGGCTGCGTTCGCACGGCGGCACCGCACCCATTTCGGCACACCCCTTCAGACGCTTCGTGGGCCCACAGGGAGCTCCACAGAAGGCCCCATTGGCTGCGTTTTGCACGGCGGCAACCGGCACCCACACGTTCGACACATTCGGCATCACGCCCTCACGACGTTTCGTGGTCCCCTACGAGCTCCACCGAAGGCCCCCCCCCCCCCCCCGACGGCTTGCGTTCGCATGGTGCGCGCGCGCAGACCCATTTCGTTTCGGCACAGACCCCTCAACGACAGGAAAGAAAAATAACCCATGGGTCGGCACACCCCTCACACGTTTTCGTGGCCCCGCAGGAGCTCCACCGAGGGACCCGTGGCTGCGTTTTGCGCGCATGGCGGCCCGCAGTCATTGCCCACCCCCCTCAACACGCTTCGTGGCCCATTGGGAGCTCACCGAAAGCTCCAGGCTCCAGTGGAGGCGTTCGCAATGGCGGCACCGCGCCCATTCGGCACCCCCCTCCACACGCTTCGTACCCTCATGGGGGAGCTCCACCGAGGGCCCCAGTGGCTGCGTTCGCCTGGCGGCACCCGCATTCAATTGCGGCACACCCCGCACCCGCTTCGTGGCACCATAGGGAGCTCACCGAGGGCCCCAGTGGCTGCGTTCGCATGGCGGCACCGCACCCATTTCGACACACCCTCCCACGTTTCGTGGCCCCGCAGGGAGCTCCACCGAGGGCCCCCGTGGCTGCGTTCGCATGGCGGCACCGCACCCATCTCGGTACATAAGGAGCTCCACCGAGGGTTCCAGCGGCTGCGTTCGCATGGCGGCACCGCGCCCATTTCGGCACACCCCTCACACGTTTCGTGGCCTCATACGGAGCTCCACCGAGGGCCCCAGCGGCTGCGTTCGCATGGCGGCACCGCACCCATTTCGGCACACCCCTCACACGCTACGTGGCCCCATAGGGAGCTCCACCGAAGGCCCCAGTGGTTGCGTTCGCATGGCGGCACCGCCTCCATTTCTGCACACCCATCACACGCTTCGTGGCCCCATAGGGAGCTCCACCGAAGGCCCCAATGGCTGCGTTCGTATGGCGGCACCGCACCCATTTCGGCACACCCCTCACACGTTTCGTGGTCCCATAGCGAGCTCCACCGAGGGCCTTAATGGCTGCGTTGGCGTGGGGGCACCGCACCCATTTCGGCACACCCCTCGCACGTTTCGTGGCCCCATAAGGAGCTCCACCGAGGACTCCAGCGGCTGCGTTCGCATGGCGGCACCGCGCCCATTTCGGCCAGGTGACCAGACCCCTCACACGAACTACGTGGCCCCCTAGGGAGTTCCACCGAGGGCACCCCCCATGGCGGCGATCGCATGGGTGGCACCACCGCCATTTCGGCACACCCTCACACGTTTCGTGGCCCCATAGGAAGCTCCACCGAGGGCCCCAGTGGCTGCGTTGGCATGGCGGCGCCGCACTCATTTCGGCACACCCCTCACAAAACGAAATCGCGCTTCGTTGCGCCCATGGGGAAGGCTCCATGAGGGCCCCAGTGGCTGCGTTCGCATGGCGGCACCGCACCCACGTTCGTCACAAAAAAACGAAAACACCCAAAGAACACCCTCACACGTTTTCGTGGCCCATAGGAGCTCCACCAAAGGCCCCCACTGGCTGCGTCTCGCATGGCGGCACCGCACCCATTTAGGGCCCACCCCTCACACGTTTCGTGGCCCCATAGGGAGGGGCCCCCGTGGCTGCGTTCGCATGGCGGCACCGCGCCCATTTCGGCACACCCCTCACACTCTTCGTGGCCCCATAGGGAGCCCCACCGAGGGCTCCAACGGCTGCGTTCGCATAGCGGCACCGCGCCTATTTCGGCACACCCTTCACCCGGCTCGTGGCCCCATGGGGAGCTCCACCGAGGGCCCCAGTGGCTGCGTTCGCATGGCGGCACCGCACCCATTTCGGGGCACCCCTCACACGCTTCGTGGTCTCATAGGAAACTCCGCCGAGGGCTCCAATGGCTGCGTTCGCATGGCGGCACCGCGAAAATTTCGGCACACCCCTCACACGCTTCGTGGCCACATAAGGAGCTCCACCGAGGGCTCCAGTGGCTGCGTTCGCATGGCGGCACCGCGCCCATTTCGGCACACCCCTCACACGTTAGGTCGCCCCATAGGGAACTCCACCGAAGGCCCCAGTGGCTACGTCCGCATGGCGGCACCGCGCCCATGTCGGCACACCCCTCACACGTTTCGTGGCCCCATAAGGAGCTCCACCGAAGGCCCCAGTGGTTGCGTTCGCATGGCGGCACCGCACCCATGTCGGCACACCTCTCCCACGTTTCGTGGCCTCGGGGTTTCCCTCTCATTCGCCCAACCTGCTTTGCGGTACTCGCAACTGCATATGGTCGGGTTCATTGCCAGGATAATTCTGGGAGGAAGCATGGTGCAATATTACTTAACCCGCGAGTTGCTATTTTTCTTTCGGTGGATGCGCTTGCCCGAGATGAATTATATTAACTCACGAATTAATTATTGTGGACGACGTGATTCGATTGTTGTCGATATTTATATGTTTATAGGTGTGTATATATATACACTTACATACATACATACATACATCTATACATACATACATACATACATACATACATACATATGTGTGTACTGGCTGAATATGTACATGTGTTTGCTTGTATTGTTTGCCTTCCCTGTCTCTCTTTCTCTCTCTCTCCCCCTCTTTCTCTACGCGTTCCTCTTTGCATCTCTTTCAACGTAGACTTTTACCAAGCTCCCGCAATCGCAGATTGTTCGTATGGTGGTCATTTCTCTCATGTGTATATGTACACATAGATGCACTTGTATAACAAACATAGGTACACGTATAAACCTACACACAAGTAGCATTAGGTGTTTATTACCAAGTTGCAGTCTTAAAACATGTCAGGCTGAGGCTTGGTATGTGTTTGAAGTTCACAACTGTATCGAAACAGTATCGTTGTTAAAAATCTGGGACATGGAATTGCCTTGCGTGGGTTTGATTGTGTTCCTGCTTTCTTGTTTCCGGGTTGGGCGAGTTCATGATGTGCAGTTCAAAGTTGCTCGGGTGAAGGGTAGACGGCCATCGCTAATATGCTGACCATTGGCATTATTGTTATTGCAACTACGAGCGCGGCACCTACTAGTATTATTTATTGTTTCTGCGAACCACGATTATTATTTACACGACCAGTAGTAGAAGTCCCATGGTTACCAGTTGTACAATTATTACCACTACCGTTCTTACTGCGACTATATTACTGTTATCATTATTTCTTTTTATTATTACTACGACTACAACTGCTACAAGTGGTTTTACTAGTATTACTATTGTTACTACGATTGTTACTACTACTACTACCACTACCACTACTACTACTACTACTACTACTACTACTACTACTACTACTACCACTACTACTACTACTACTACTACTACTACTACTACTACTACTACTACTACTACTACTACATTTGTCAAAGCGTTCTTGTATCATTAGAACAGTGATTACTAAGAGTACTACTACTCTTATTGTGTTTACTATCATGCCGCGTAGTAGGTTCATTGTTTGAAGAACTTTATTAAAATTATTATGCCCATTATTGTCGTAGTTTCATCAGCGCCATGAGTATTATTCGTATTCGAGGCCATTTCCATCGGCATCGGATTTGATTTCGTGGAGTCATTTCTGCAAACACGTGTTTGTGTTTGCTTTTTGTTCTGCATGACACAGAAAATATATTATGTTGTCTTAATTTATATTGATTATTATTATATATATATATATATATATATATATATATATTAAAAATAAAAAAAAAAATATATATATTTTTAAAATATTTTTTTTATATAAGATATTATATATTATAATAATAATTTTATATTTTTCATATTTTTTTTTTTCCTATAAATATTTTCATACGATTAGAGGGAAGACTTGGGGCACAGGATTACACATACATCAACATACATAGTTATATATATATATATATAATATATTATATATATATATATATTTTGGTTGTTTGTGTGCATATAATATATATATCTATATATATATATATATATATGTTGTATATACACAACGCTACATATCATATACATGTATACACATCTATGTAATATCACACTTAGATACATGTTATGTATATGGTCGTGCACATATACACACAAACATACATACATGCGACACACACACTAGAGATATAAAATATATATATGGATATATAATTTAATATATTTAAATAATCTTATAATAAATATATATATATATTATATATAATGGTATATTTGATTAATGTATAATTATAATATTTTCTTTATAATCTATTTGTTCATGATTTTAAATTATATTATATTATTAAAAAAAATTACTCTAAACATATAGGCGTTGGAAATATATTGATTTTCCGCACGCCCATCCCTGTGTCTATATATATCTTATCTCTTATATATATATATATATATATATATATAACAAGAGAGACAGAGAGAGAGAGCTGACAAGAAGAAACGAAACAAAAATCTGTTTATGTCGAAAAACATTGGTATCATCACGCATAGTGTTTGTATTTGTTTCACGCGGAAGCATAAATCATATAAATGTTTCAAAGTGTGCATGTAGATGACATATATATATATTAATTCTTATTCTAATGATTCTATGAAGAATTCTGTGTATACGAGCATTTATGTTTACATCACGCGAATATTTAGACTAAGTATTGGTTGTTATGTTGTTCTTCCCGTAACAACATGTCAGAGAATTTTCAACGAATTATTTGGAACAATAAATACAATTGGGTGCAGTATTTGACAAAGAGTTCGATTATGTTGGCGGAATATTCTTTTACGATACACATTTTCATTTTTTGAATTAGATTTGCATTTACCGTGAAATATTTCCGTGAAGCAAGAATACAGAAAAAAAAAATTAGAAAAGAAAAACTATAGTATTGATTTTGCGTCTCGATTTTTTTGAGATACATTTTTTTTTTAATGGTGTTCCGGTTGATTTTTTCCAAAGTTTTTCATTGATGATTTGTATTTATATCACGTTTTATTAATATTGTTTTATGTCAGTGCATGTTCGAGCAAGTTCGAGGATTCAGTCTATTATTTATGTTTCTTAAGAATTCATTAGCATGTGTGTTATTATTCAAGAGATATGAGATGGTTTGTATATATTTTTTTGTTGTTTCTATGTTATTAGTTTGATAACACATTAAGAATAGTAGTTATATAAGGAAGAGAGAGTCTGCGGTAATGTTAGGCCAGTGAAAAATAAACGAACCTTTGACATATTTTTTGTATTGGGCATTGGTGACGAAGACAAGCAGGTCCGAATGATCGTTCATTATTCTCAAAGTCTAATTTATTGTTTTTTACGGTATTTTTTTTTTTTTCTTATTTGGTTTGGTCAAATTATAAATTAATCATGCGAATATATTATAGTGTATAGTCATTTTTATCATCCGATTTGTTCAACTTATAATATCGATAAATTTGGCCATAAATCTATACGTTTACCATTACGAGTACGTTAGATGGATTTTGGGTTTGTTTTATTCGCGGCGTGAGCACCGATTTTTTTTCTTTTGTTGGTTCAAGAGTATCACGAGTATTGAACGAGCGTACAGTTCATATCATATGTTAGTGATTAATTTGAAGTTCGAATGACCTTAAACAAGTTAGTAATATTGCAATATATCAGATGTTCGAACATTTTGGTTGATTCATCAGAGTTGCACGACAAGGATTTTATGGTCAGTTTTCAGTTTGAGTCTGATTCGAAATTATTAATGATTGGGATAAAACGCAGAGTACGAATATAACTTCGGAAAAAGGGTAAAGTTTGAAATTTATTCAGAGTTGTTTTTAGCCAAGAACACAATAGAGTACGAACACGTTGGGACCAAGATTTCACAACAGGGCGATATGAACGATATATTTTCAAGTTCCCGCTTGAAATTTGATGTGTTAATTCGCTTACCAAACAGTTGTGTAATTAAGTTTGGAAAATCATCATTATTTTTGTTCCGCAATTCTTATGGATTGTGTTATTTTTTTCCCCGCATTTTGTGTTTTCGTTGTACATTAATTATCGGTTCCATTAGTTCGTTTCCGTCGTTCAATGTGATTTAATCACAGGCGTGACAGAACTAGAAAGGGCCCGAAAGAGTTGAAACAACGCGTTTTTGTGAAGATGCTTCAGTTTTCGGTTTGTTTCAAGTTTGGTTTCCATCGCACAGCGTGTTTTTTTGTTGATCCAGCGTTCGTATTAATGCTACATTCGCGTCATGCTTTGTTTCGAAATTTGTTTCCACGAGTATATTCCACAGTTTTGAGATCATATTGGAGGTTTTGCCGCATATCGCGTCTGTTTGTTTGCTGTCTTCGGCGTGTTTTTTTTTGTTTGCAAATTTACGCATCCATTTTGCATTTAGTTTGCCGTCGCAGCTACATTTCCAAAAACACGACGCGCTTGCTTGCGTGTCCAAGAATTGGCGCCAGATGTAAAGAACCAGATGTGAAGAAGTAAAAAAAAGGCGACCAGGGAATCCGTACAAAGAAAGATTCGGGAATGGAGATGGCGGCAAGGAAATGGAACGTTACCAAACCAATTCGAAAGGAAAATGTGTCAGTTCGAAGATCGCAGAAGGTTTGCAGGCGGCGATAACGGCGAAACAGGAACGAAAAAAAGGTAGAAATCAATATGGACATAAGTATGGCAATGTTCAAAGTTTGACAAGACGATAAATTGCAGCAGTGGAAATTTTTGCGTGTTGCAGATTGCCACACCTTCAAAGTGCGCTTTGAATGTACCGCGGACATCGTATTTGCATTTTTTCGAACTTGTCTCGGCTTGTTCGTGGGCGGGTGCAACTGCGATCGATACGATTCTGTAGAGCAAGCTTTCGCCTTCAAGGGGGCCGGGGCGCGCTGGCCAAGCAAGAGTTGAGTGTCATTGCCATTGATGAACGCTTCCGGTTGGGCATTCGTAGAGTTTTTGCCACGTATGTGAATGACACGCGGAAGCGGAAATCTCGTGTGTTTGACAGGTCTTTGCTTGTCCACAGGTCGAGTTCAGTTGACGAATGCCACGCAGATGTTTCCAGCAAAAATTCAAATCATATGATATTCGCCGTGTAGCATGCGAGTTTGGTAGCTGTATGCGCGAAAGATGCACTTCGTTTGTCGGAGATTTGGTTGCAGTCAAATTTCAGACGTGTCGATGCTGCAGATCATTTTTCGTGATCATTGCAGTCGAAGTTTTGCTTAACATAGAACGCAATTCGTTTAATTTGCCGCAATTTTGGTAGCAGGGAGACGGAGATCAATGGAAGAGTGCGTATTTGTTCAGTTGTTTTTTTGGAAGTGGAGCAAAAGCATACGTTTCGATATTGTAACGATTGTATCGGATGCTTATGTGATGCACAGCGTGTTTGTTTGCAGTTCGGATTGAGTCAAACCAACGCCGTCTGTCAAAATGCAAACACGCCGCTCGAGTTTAGAGCCGGGCCACTTGCAGCATTATTGTCGGAGATATGAATGTGCATCACATTGGATGGTTAGTCCATTTTTCTCACACGTCGGCGGCTGGCACGTCCCTTCGCACTTGGTCTGTTGACAGAGGTTTGTTTGAATGTGTTCGCAGGCCCTCTTTTGCTGGATTTGATTTTTTGCGATTGGCCAGACCTTTTAACGATAGAAGTTTCCAATATCCCTCCGCGTTGTTCTCCCTTTTCTGTCCTTCGAGGAATTTTCCCGACCTTGTTGGCATTATTCTTGTGCGCGTTGGCCTTCTTTCGGCAGTTCTTTCGGAATCAGGATTGGGCTTGGATAGATCAGCTGTCTCCGACCGATGCTGCAGCACGCTTTGCCGACGTCCTCTCAGAGGGCAGGCAGAGTTCGCACCCGGCTGCGTTCTTTGCCGCGTGGGAGCAAGCAGCAGTTTATGCACAGGAGCGGCAAGCCAAGTAGTGCTGCTCTAAAGCTTTCCGACGGATCTTGGGCTATCAGTTGTGAAGCTAAAGCGGATGCATTTGCCGACGGTTTTAGTTCGAAATGGGCTCTTCCAGATGCTGTCCTTAACGAGTTTAGTGATTTGTCCATTCCCCTCGCCCCTGCCCTTCCTCTCTCTTTCCTTCCCATTCGCATTCGCTCCGTGAGGCGTATCTTGAAGCAGCTAAGCAAAGAAAGCGGGACCGGACCCGACCTCATCCCAGTTATTGTTTTGAAAGAGTGTGCGGAAGCGCTCGCTTTCCTTGTTGCTCGGCTGACCCGCCGGATTTTGTCCACAGGCGAGTGGCCCGAGTGCTGGCGGATTCGCTGGATTTTGCCTCTCCACAAACGTGGGTCCCTGTCTGACGTCGACAGATACAGGGGTATTCAACTTACGGCTCAGATTTCTTAGGTTGTCGAGCGGATTTTAATGCCCTTCTTTGCGCCTCGCTTGGAATGCATCGGAGCTTTCGGATCTCATGAATTCGCCTATTGCCCAGGCCGGGGAGCCAGAGACGCAATTTTGTATGTAGTCTTGCGTTGGTTGCTAGCTGATGGTGGCCGTCGCGTTGCGCTTTACTGCTCGGATGTTTCTGGGGCCTTCGATCGAGTCGACGCTTCCCGGTTGATGCTCAAGTTGCGGGGTTTCGGGGTGGATCCCCGTCTCTACGACATCATATCCAGTTGGCTTGAGACGAGGTCGGCACGGGTGGTCGTCCAGGGCCATCGTTCAAAGGAGATTTTTATGATCAACATGGTGTATCAAGGCACCGTTTGGGGCCCTGTCTTGTGGATCACATTCTTCTCCGACGCATGCATGGCCGTTCGCGCGGAAAATTTTGAAGAAGTCTTATTCGCTGACGACCTCAACGCCTTCCAGGAAATCGAGCAAGATGTTTCAAACGAAGTCGCTTTTTCTCGTGTAGATTCTGTGCAGTCGTCGCTTCATCGCTGGGGGCAAGCCAATCGTGTGCAGTTTGACGCTTCCAAAGAGAGCAAACACGTCTTGTGCAGGCGGAATCCCGCCGGTCCAGACTTCAAGCTTCTAGGAGTACGGTTTGACACGAAACTTTTAATGGAAGATGCTATAGGCGATTGCGTGCACGACGCCAGCTGGCGCACGTATTCCATACTGCGGTCGCGTAGGTATCACACTGATTCCGAGCTTGTAAATCTATATAAATCCCACGTTTTGAGCTTTGTTGAATACCGTACTCCGGCCATTGCTCATGCCTCTTCTTCCTCCCTCTCCTCCCTCGATGCAGTTCAGTCGCGTTTCCTGCGCGCCGTCAATTTGTCTGGTGCCGACGCCCTGTTTCATTTCAGCCTGGCTCCATTGGCGGTGCGGAGAGACATCGCTATGTTGGGAGTCGTTCACCGGAGCGTCCTGGGGCTTGGTCCTCCTCAACTCCATTGCTTCTTCCGCCCTGCTCCTCCCTCCTCCCTCCCTCGTGCTCCTCGCCGCCACCGTCACCACCGGCAAGAGCCACATTTTCAGTCGCCTGATTTCGTGCTGCACTCGGCCGTAGGCATGACCCGGGTGTACAACCTACTCCCGGACAGTGTGGTCGCCGCTCCTTGCGTGCAATCGTTTCAACACTTTCTTTCTGCTCTGCTTCAAGAGTACGCGTCTTACCAGAGGGAGTGGGCGGCACTCTTCTCGCCCAGAGTGCCACTGGCACATCACCCTCTACGAGACTGTCGGGACTGGCGTCCGCCCTAGGGCCTCGTTCGTTTCGGGCTGCCTCCCGCCGGCCTCACACAGAGGGCTGTTTCAGCCAAGTTTCGTGTGTGTAGCTCCTCCCTCGCTTCCTCCCCTGCTCTTTCTCCCTCCTTCTCTTCTTCCTTCCTCCTCTTCTTCTCCTAGGCTTTCCCTCGTGCGCCACGCTTCATGGCGTTGTCGAGATTTGCTATACTTTTAATCGGAGATGACTCGAAAATGGTGAAGGCACACTGCTGTTCAGAGGTCGCATAGAAAAAAATGGTCGATCCATCCGATCGAGCTAAGATCGAGATGGCGAGCGGAAGTGAGATCGAGGATGGGGGGAACAAATCTTAGAGCTTCAACGAATGGTCCAATTCCGAGAACATGATGTTGAGCCGACCGAATTTACGTAAGTCATCAGTCGAAATAGCCCGCCAACGCGCCCGATTCAGTTTTGGTTCGCCGTTTCGCTTCTAGGAAGCTCTGCGAGTCCCTTGAAAATTTCATTGAACTCATCAATGCGGGGGGGGAGGAGAGAACTAGAACCCCCCCCATAAACAAAGCAACGCGAAACAAACTATCGTTGGATTGTATTGAAATCGCACCAGCCTTCTGTGCGTGCTTTCGCGTTTCCGCTCCGATTCTTCCTGCCTCTATCGGGAAAGGGCGTTTTCGCCCCTGAATTTGGACGGGCCTCGCAAGGAAGCCAACATCATTAGTTTTCCTAGAGTTTTGGCTCCATTTTGGGTTCTTGGGGAAACTGTAATTAGTGGTTCCCCTTTCTATGGTCGTCTGCCCAAGATGGCCCAAAGACGCGCCGAAGCTTCCATGGCGCCAAGAGGGCCCCGAGAGTTGGCGAGGAAACCCCAAGAGGGCCCCAGGATGTCCGTACGAGGCCCCCAAGAGACTCCAGGCCCCAAAAGCTTTCCAGAAAGAAAATTTCAGCGGTCTGCAATTTGCTGCTGCGCACGTTGTCAAGAATTCAGTCCCCTCCCCTCCCTTCCTGCCCGCCTCTCTTGCCATTGCCGCTCCGTGTCGCGCCGTGCTCTCTGTTCTCTCCTTTGCCTGGATGCCTTGCGTGGATCGTCTTGGCGCGTTGCCCTTGGGGGGCTCGGCCCCCGTCTCTCCTCCTCCCTATCCGCCTCTTTGCGTTTTTATCGCTACCGTCGATGCCGTCATTCTTGTTCCCCTTCCTTGCTCTCTCCGCCTCTTGGCCTTCTTCGTTTTTCCCAGTCTTAGTTTTGGACGTTGTTTCCTATCATTTTCAAGGCCCGGCCCCCGGGCCGAGCCCGGCCGTGCAGTCCGCGAGCAATCTGGAAATTGATGATCCAATTGGCTTGTATTCTCTTTTCCTTGTTCTGTCTGGCGCGCTCCTGTTCGGGCGTGGGCCCTGCCCCGGTGCTTGCAAGGGAGTGGCATTTTTTGCGAAGTGAGTGCGCGCGTTGTAATGTCGTTGCCCCGAGAAAAAACGCGTTGAACGACGCTGGACCGAAGGGGAACATCGTGGACTTGGGCGCTTCAGACGCACGTCGTTCGGCGCAGAAATGTAGAATCTGAGAGCCCAGGGCCGCGCGCAAGCAGGTTTGCTGCGGACGAGGGTAGCGCGTGCAAAATGCGAAGTTCCCTTGAATCCCGACGGAGAACGGAGATGCTGAACAGGATCACGGAATTTATTTTCGAGATTCCCAGTTTGCTGGACAACGGAGCTGGTCTTGAAACTGGCATTGACGGCATATTCAGCACGTTCGGGTGTGATTTGACGAGTTCGATCGCTTTTCTGAAACAGCAATCTTCTTGGCAATCGATCTGCGTTTTTGTTGGTGTGACTTTGAAGATTTGATTGGCTCTTGGAATATTCATCTGTTGCCGACTCAGGAGACATAGACTAAGTCTCTGGATTCCAGAACTCTAAATAAGAGGCACTTGCCAAGTTACTGTTTCTCCGTAGTCAGAATAAAAATGTAAAATGAGTTTGGAACGCCTAGTTGTATGTCGTATGCTCCGACAATAAATGCAACGCGGTGGTGCGGAAGATCCAGTGTATTCAATGCCGATAATTGTTTTTGAATTGAGACTGGCCGTTTGTTTCCGTCTTCCAATGCTTTCTGTCCTCATGTGCATTCTTCTGTCATTCTAATATGTATTGTAAGAGCGTATTTGTGGCAGCCAGGGATTAGTAGTCGTTCGATTCGCACGATCTACATGTCTGGCAGCTTTGGGGTGCGTAGCTGCATGTTTGGTCGAGCGATTTTCTTCGACGATCCGTGGCGGCGCGCGCGTCGGTGCGCTTCGCCCAGCGGTCATTTGCTTTAGTTGTCCGTTCTGGTTCCCAGGACCTGCGGATCGAGGTCCGGGGTGTCCCGGAGTGGAATTTTTTGGGTCTAGAGGGCCGGGGCCCTCCTAAAGCTCATTGTCGGCCCTGGTCATTTTTTCGGGCATATTCTCTGACGAGGCACCGGGCGCATATTTTGAGAGCGGTTTTCTTTCGGACCTGAGACACTCTGCCTGGCGACGGGCATCGTCTCCAGAGCGTTCCAGCGGGACAGAATGTAGCCGTGTGTTCGGTATGACCTCAGATCTTGCATGGTATTGCACTGTTGCTTGTGGCTCAAGTCCGGCCGAGATGCCGGCGTTGATTTATCAGCGCTGGCGCGTGGGAAAGAGAGCCCGTAGTTTGAGTCCGCCACTACCGACACGAAAAGCGAGTTCATGTCAGTCTCGATTCGTGCTTGCGAATCTTTGGGCTGGCCGCCGCATCCGCTTTACTAGGGGTGCTACCTCGTAAGCCAGTTGTCGATATACAGACATTTTGAGTTTGTGGTTGAAGCAGGGTTCGTAGTCAGAACTGGTGGACGCACTTGGGAGTCTCTGCAGTGGGATACCTCAAGGACGACAGCTTCCTCGGGTTCCTGTGCGTGGCCTCTCCCGAGGAATGAGGCCGAACGTGGGCCAGAGAGAGAGAGAGAGAGCCGTGACCGCTCCCGCCAGCTTTGTTGGCAGCGCCCCCAGCGCCCCAGCCAATTCGCAGTGGGAGCGGTGGGGCCTTGTCACGGACAGCGACGGGTGCGAGTGCGGGAGGGCCAGGATCGAGTCCGCGGCCAAGCTCGTCGTCGAAGCGACGAGCGAGGCCCTATGAGGTGGGGCTCTCAAGTGATCGATCAGGTTTTGACGAAATGCGGGCGCTTCTGGACGTCCAGAGCATGGGGGGGCGGATCGTCGAGATGGCTTAGGCGTGACGTACTGACGCCGCTCGGGAGAACCAGATCTTGACTCGCATGAGCGGGCTGGCCCAGCAGGAGGTTCGGGGCGAGCTCGCGGCAGCTGGGCTTCGCCTCAGGGTCTCGGAGGCCGAGCTAGCCGTTTGCCGTGGAGGTCTGGAACAGGGTTTCGAGACAGCTCGACGCTTTTTGAGCAGCGAGCAACAGGAATGCGAGCAGCGCGTCGCCGACGCTCGCTATGCGGCGACGGTCGGTGAACATCCAGGGCGAGCTCAACGAGTGCGTGGCCGAGCGCGACGCCGCCCTGGGAACGGTCGGGAAGGTCGGCGCGGGTGAGGTGGCGAGCGTGACGACACTGAGGCAGAGTTGCTCGCTGCGACTGCGAGGGCCAGCTCTGCCCGTGACCGGCTGCAGGGCGAGCGGCGAGAGGCGGACTTTGAGATTCGTCGCCAGCGTGGTCTCGCCGAGCAGGGCCACGCCCAGCCTTGAGATGAAGCGGCGCAGTTGAAAGCAGAGGCCGCCGATCTGAACGGGAATTTCCAGGAGGAGTCTGAGATCGCGGAGTTGGCGCACCGCCGATTGTCAATTCGGGGCCAAGCACATGATGGCGGTCTCTGCGAGGAGCTTCGCGTGGCCGCTGTCCGATGCGAGGCGATCGAGGCCGACGCAGCCAAGCATGTCGCAGCAGCTCGGGCCGATGCTGACGCCCGCGTGGCAGCTGCCTAGCATGCCGGTATCGAATGCCAGCGTGGCGCTGATTGAACGAGGGTTAACTTCTACGCCAGCAGGGCGCTCCACTACACAGGGCGTGATCACTACTTGGAGGAGATCGGCAAAGTGCAGACTGAGGCCATCGAGATGCGGGCGGAGAAGGCCGCGCTGACAGAGGCTGCCCAGGAGCTGGCCCCGCTGTGACTGACGAGGTTCAGGACGACGTGCAGCGCGAGTGGGGGGGCCAGGGGGCTGACTTCGATTTCGCGAGCCACGCCGGGCCTGCGGGTCATCAGCCGCCGCCAGGCCTTCCAGCGCAGGGGGCGGCTTCGTCGCGTTAGCCACCGCGGGGCGCCGGCGTGGCCAGAGTGATGCTGGCATTCATGCAGCAGATGGCCGACCAGCAGCGTGCCGGCGTTGAGGGGCAGCGCGCGCTGCTGGCTGGGCTCGCGCGAGCTCAGGAGAAAGTGGCCGAGGTGCAGCGGGAGGCATCTTCGATGCTGAAGCCCGCGGAACCCGTTCTGACAGCTGCCGACGCTGCGATCTTCAAGCAGCAGCTCGAGAAATTCAAGATCTACCAGAACGAGTCGCGCCAGCCGAGCAAGGCCATCTGGATCGAAGGCGTTCGGGCGATCGCAGAGGGCGCAGCGGATATCCATATATAGAGGACCTGATTGTGGCCTAGCTCGGTGGCGAGGACGCGTGCCAGGCGCTGCTTGAAGGAACGCGCCAGTCCCAGGTGGGAGGCGATCTGGATGAAGTACGTCAGGCGCCAGATGGTAGCCGTGCACCTGGTCGACGAGGACGAGTCGAACGAGGCGGTCGGGAAGTATTCCGGGCTCTCGCTCGCCTCGGGCGCCAGCGTCGACGCCGTCGTCAAGTTCCCGAACGAGTCCACAGCGGCCCGCACCGACACGCTGACGCGCGGGCTCCTGACCGGCGACGCCGAGAGCCCGAGGCAGATGCTTGGCTCCGCCCTGGTCGTCAAGCTCCTGGGCCTGCCGACTTTTCTGCGCATGGCCATCGCGGGCGACGAGGGCTCCAGCGTGGCGATGCTTGGCTGCTTCTGGCTGTTCGCGCGCGCCTGCGCGCGCGTGGGGCTTTGGTTTACTGAGGCCAAGCCATGGCTGATATTGATTTCGACGGTCAACGCTGTGGTAGGCCCGAAGGACCCCAAGGCGAAGGCCGCAGCAAAGAGGGGGGCCAGGAGGCTGGAGCAGGGTACGTTGGTCAAGGCCAAGCAGATCATCGAGGGAGTTTATTTCCGCAGCAGGTTCCTCGGGTGGCGCGCAGCCACCGCCGATGGCGACTGCCCAGCAGTTGGGCGCCCGCTGGCATGCCGCGCGGGAGCCCCACAAAGGTGGGGACAATGGCGACAGTAACTTGCGCGCGGGTACTGGTGGCTATAGCCAGTGCAAGGGCACCCACCCAGAGTGTTCCATCTGTCCGAACCAGATGGCCGGCAAGGATTCGGGTTTCGACGTTTCGAATTGCGTCAAGGACGCCATCCCTTGTTGTTGCAAACGCCAGGGCAAGGCAAAGCCTTGCGGTGGCCTCGGGCACTTCGGCCGCCACCGCGCGCTCTGCTACGCTGGGGCGCGCGCGAAGGGGCTGAGGAGTTCTTGAAGAAGAAAGCCGAGAAGGGCGGTGGTGATGGACGCCGTCGGCGAGACTTCGGGCGAGGCAAGGCCCGGGGGATCGCGTATCGATATCGAAGATGGCCACGAGTTCGATTCCGATTTGTGGAAGCCACCGCCGTCGCGCGTTGTGTTCGTGCGCACCATGAACCAAGTGCGGCACCACTTTCAAATTCATCTCGGGCCTGATGGGCTTCCTGGTGCTGACGGCCGTGGTGGACATCGTTGCTTTTGGGGTTGAGGCCCGTGTACATAGTGCAAACTCCCCGTTGATAGCCGTTGCTGTCAATAACAAGTTCGCGCGCAGGGTAGAGGCGCTCGACCATTCTTCGCACTGCGTTTTGAATGTCTCTGGCGGCTATAACTGCAGAGGATTTACCTGGATCGGACCCGCTCGTACCGAGACCGTCTTCGACGCTGGTTCGACCCGGAACTCCATCGACCGCGGCGTCTTGGAAGCGTTGGTCAAAGAGCCGAAGACGGCCGACTTCGTCGAGGACGTGGAGCAGATCCAGCCGATCTTTTGCAAATTTTTCGAGCAGAGCCAGACGGTGACGGTGAGCTGGTTGGCGACGCTGGAGGTCAGTTTCCGCGGGGATGGCGTGGCGAAGGCAGAGGCGATTTTCCATTGGGTTTCTTGTCGTGAAGGTTTGAGCGGTCGACCTGCTGATTGGGAAGCCGACCTTAGACCAGTGCGGCTTTCCTTCGGACAAGGACCAGATCGAGTTCCGTTCGCTCGGAGTTCGGCTTCCGATAGCAGGATCGACGAGCGGATGGATTTCCGCAGCCCAGGTGCGCGCGAGCGGAAGCGCAAGCTCTACAAGGACCCCATGCGATGTCTACCGCTTCGCGATCCCGTGCGCCAGCTTCAGCATCGCGAAGACGTCGCCAGATAAGGTCAGGTAGCTGGATACCCCTTTATGGCTACGGAACGAACGAGGAGGTTGTCTACTATAACAAGTTGGCTCGTGTGGTCTGCCACTTCGCGCTGGCGCTCATGACGAATGGCGCTGTGGCTACCTTCGAGAACCCTTTGATGTCGCACTTTTCTTTTTGCCCGAGTACTCTTGCCTGATGGTCTTCGACGGCTTCGAGGTTGTTCGCAGCGACCGCTGCCAGGATGGCGCGCCCTACCAGAAGCCGCGGGTCTTTGCTGGGAACACCGCCGCGCTGAAGGACATCGGCAGGCTGTGCAACCACGTGAAGCACCGGGTGATGCTGACGGGCGCGATGGCCAGGAGGTCGGCTCCGTGCCCTCGGACGCTCTGTGCGCGGATCGTGGTGGATTTGTGAAGGCGCTGACGCGACTGGCCGCTTGGGTGCAGATTGTCCCGAGCAGGCCAACCGTTGTATGAACAGTCTTGCCACCGTTGGCGTCGGCGACCGTTTCCCACTGGGCGTGTCCGTCAAGTCTTTCGTGGAGGGGGCAGCGCCGAGTTTCGCGGCTTCGTCGTGGAGGTGCTCGAGCAACTTCGCCTTCCACTGATCCACGTGGACCTGCTGCGGTTCCTGACGTTCACTCCGACAGGCCTCAGGGGTGAGTCGAGATCAAGAAGGCTAGCCTGTTCTACATCCCAGATAGCGAGTGGATTATGATGAAGCGGAAGACCACGGATGCCAAGACTGGTGAGGTCTTCGAGAAGACCGACGTCGACGAGGACACGACGACGTCTTACTTGCAGCGAGCTCTGAACAAGCGGTGCGACATAGTAGTCGACGTGTGGCATGCTGCCGAGGGTGGAGCTGCTGCTGCTACTGATCTTCCACCGGCGCCGCTCGCGCCGAAGGTTTTCGACGACCTTGCCGAGTTGATGCTTTCGAGCCCGTCTTCAGTGCAGCGGGCCCTGGTCATTGCGCTTTTGCAGAAGGACGAGGACTTCGCTGACATCTACGCTGCTCATGTACTCCTACGCCGCTACAAGGACGAGAACCGCACCATGGCCAATCAGAAGATGTAGAAGGACTTGAAGGCGAACTTGGCCTCTCGAGGTGTTGGTGGCCGCTAGGCCGCGATGCGAGCCTCAGTGGCACTTCGCATGATGTGCAGATGCAGGTGCAGGGACGGGCGCCTCTACAAGGACGAGTGGGACTCGGCGTCGTTGAGCTTCGTCCCGAAGGTGGTCGTTCCCCGTGGTGGCCTTCGAGCAGTTCGGTACAACCGTAGATTGTGCAGGCTGCTGTTGCGGAGGCAGCTGCTACACTACTACCGCGATAGCGAGACCATGGGCATGCACAGCTCCGCTGAGGGCACTGTGGCCAAGCTTTCTAAGCAGTTCGTTTGGCCAGGGATGAAGCACGACGTTCAGAAGTGGATATCGTCTTGCGCCGTGTGCCAGATGGTTAGGCCGGCGCGTGGTTTGACGGCCGACGCGAGGATTGAGCCCTACGGTAGGTTTTCCGGCTTATCGGTATCGGCGACCTTGGGCTTATTTCGCCAGAGTCGGAGGGCTGTAGCTACATCCTTCACGCAGAGTGCGTCTTCTCGGACTATGCGTGGCTGAGGGCAGCGCCGGACAACTCGGCTGCGACGTGGGCTACGTTCCAGGTGGAGAACGTGATGTTCGATCTTGCTGGCTTCCCGCCAGTGCTGGCTTCGATCTTGCTGGCTTCTTGGCTTCACGAGTGAGATCGTGGCCCAGATCAACGAGTTGCTCGGGGTCAAGCACTCGTTGGGCAGCGCTTACCACCCCGAGTCGCAGGTCTTCGTGGAGGCGCGCGACCGGAAGATCAGCATGATTTTGGCGAGTTTTTGCAGCTCGCACCTTGGGCGCTCTGCGCGTTGGGCACTCTTGGGGCAGTTGCGCCTTCGTGCGACGCCGTTGCCTTGCCTCTGTGACAGGTCTGCGCTCGAGATTGTGACTGGCATGCCCCCGCAGGGCCCGATCGAGGAGGTCTTCTGGAGGCTCGAGCCTGGCAGGGCGCTCGGGCCAGGCCACTACGTGCGCGGCCTCATCGAGCACTCGGATTTGACGCATGCCACGGTGGCCAGGGAGATCAAGGCGGCCCGCGACGAGAAGCAGCGCGCGCGCTGCAGGAGCCGGGCGAGGGGGAGTTCCAGACTGGCGAAACGGTTCGCCTCCGCGCTCCGCCAGCGTCGGTGGCCCGCGCGATCGGGGCGGTCGACGGCGCCTCGACGAGGCTGCTGCCGCGGTTCCGCCCCACGATCTACCGCGCCCACAAGATGGCGAGCCCGCAGTCCACCATTTTGGCAGACCCAGATAAGGGCACCACGACGCTGGGCTTCAGCCAGCCAGTGCGCGTGGACAGGCTCAGGTTTTTCGAGCTGGCCGAGCTGGGCGCCCCGATCAAGGACGAGGAGGTCCAGCTGTAGATCATGAAGGGCACCGCGTGGGTGAATTATAAACGTGATCAGCCAGTCGGCGACTGGCCGCGTCGAGATCGTGAGGAGCGACGACGTGGGCGGCGAGTCCGAGTGGGTGGATCTGGCTACTGAGGAGTACCGGTACCGGATGCTGGTGCTGCCCCTGCGCGCCGCCGCTTTCGTTTGACTTGCGAGGCAAAGGATGCTGCGTCACAGGTCGAGGGCTAGGGGGATGCTGAGACATGTGCTGGACAGTAGGGATATCTCTACCCCAATGCGTCCTTTCATAATTTGCCTTCATGTGGCACTCTGGAAAGTTGTATTGTAAAAACGTATTGGTGGCAGCTAGGACTTCGTAGTCGTCAGATTCGCATTCGGGGCATTTCACTTTACATTTCTGGCAACTCTGGGGTGCGTAGGTGCATTTTCGGTCGAAACATAGTTTTCGACGAACCGTAGCAACGCATGCGTCTGTACGGTTCGCCCGGTGGTCATTTTGCTGTAGTTGTCCGTTTTGGGCCCACGGGCTTGCGGTTCGAGGTCCGGGATGTCTCGCACTGGAATTTCTTTAGGTCTATAGGTCCAGGGCCGTCTTACAGTGCATTTTCGGTCCCCGGCACCTTCTCAGACATATTTTTTGAAATGGCAGCGAATGCATATTTTGAGAGCGGCTTTCTTTTGAACCTGAGACGCTCTGCCTGGCGACGGGCATCGTCTCGAGGGCGCTTTGGGGGGATAGAACCCGGCCACGTGTCCCGTTTCATTCCGACCTTGTATAATATTGCGCTGCTGCTGTTGGCTCAAGCAAGTCCGACCGAGAAGTCGGCGCTGATTTTTCAGCGCTGGCGCATGGGAAAACGAACCCGTGCCCTTGAGTTCGCCACCGACCGACACGAGAAGCGAGTTCGTGTCAGTCTCGATTCGTGGTTGCGTGAGTTTTTGGGATGGCAGCCGCATCCGTTTCACCAGGAGCGTTACCCCGTAAGCCAGTTATCGGCTCGCAGATATCTGGGGTTTAATGTTTGAAACTGTTGGAGTTGCCGCAGTCGGACCTGTTTTTGGGGCCGGGGGAGTCGCCGTCGGAGCTGCTGTCGGAGGAATTGCAGGACCCGCCGTTGAAGGCACTGTCACCCCCTGCCGTCGGAACCGTCGCGGGAGCAGCCGTGCAAGTTGCTGTCGGAGCCGCTGTCGGCGGTGCCGTCGTCGGAGCGGCTGCCGGTGTAGTTTTGGGAACCGCCGTCGCAATCCTGGCCGTCGGGGTTGGTGTCAGGGCTGCTGCGGGAGCCGTCGCCGGAGTTGACGTCTGAATTACTGTCGAGGTTGCCGTGGGAGCCGCCCACGGAGTTTCTGTCGGACGCGCCGTTGTTGTAGCTGTTCGGGGTTGCAGCCGTGGGAGTTGCCGCCAGAACCGCTGCCAGTAGCGCGGGTGCCGCCGCCGAGGCCGCCGTCAAAATTGCTGGATAGGACGTATACGGGGCGGAAAAGGCAAGGGAAACACTTGTTTGAATTAGAAGAGAACTCGGTGATGCGGCGCCCAGTAGGAGCTGCAAGCAACATTCTCCAATTTCCGTCCGTCGTTCCCCCCTGTTCCTGCGTACCGGAGTGGGCAGGTCGCTGTGCCGACGTCGGCAATCAAATTGGCATGGTGAAAGTATCAAGTGTACCTGGTGTGTGCATGACCCCACCAATCAAGTACACATCGTAATACACATGCCCCGCCAATCCCTGCATACTCGTGTCTTGGATCATTGGAACACAGCCAGATGGCGCATCTGCGAGCGTGCATCCGACCAGGCGGTAAAGAAGTTCGGTGTCTGACAAATGGGATTGTGACGCCATGTGGCGGAGGCCTGCATTCCCGTTGTCTTGGAGGAGCTTGACCATATTCAAGAGGGCCTGGTCGCGAGCATCCGGTATGGCGCGGGCTGCAGTTGCTGGAGGCGTTCCTGTGATCGGGGGATCCTGGTTCCCAGTCTTCTTCCGCTTTTCTAGAAGTTCTAGAGAGAGGCGTCAGCGCTCCGAGTGATAGCCCAGCGACGATACCCAGCATGAGCCGTCGGACCGAAGCCTGGGGAAGATTCGCACGCCGGGGGATAGCTGGCACACACCAGTGACGTGTGCATTGCCGGAGCCTTGCATTCGCGCATTAAGGCAGCTGAGAATGCATAGATTGATTGCCCACCCAACCCACTCGATACGCCCTGCTACGTTGCTGAATAGCTGGAGGACCCATGCCATCTGTCTCTCTGTGCCCCGCCGTACGTCACAATGGCACGCAAGCGAGCAAGAGAGTCGCACTGCGGATGAGGTGTCTGGTCGAGATAGAATGCGTGAAGAAAATGAAAATAAAGTAAAAGGTGAGTAGGATGGGAAGTAGATTAATTAGGGGGATGTGGAGCGCACGCTTGGCCGTCTTCTTAGATTAAGGTATCATTTCTGATTTATTTCGTTGTCAATTTTCGCTTTCAGCGGTACTTTGGTTTTAATTTTGCGTTTGGCCGGTTCCAGCGTTTTGGCTGGTTCCAGCGGCCCCAGCATCAGGTCTGGGTCCAGCCTGGTTCTGGCGTCGGTCCTGGATTTGATTTTATCTGGGATCTAGGTGCGGTTTTGGCCTGGCCCCGGTCCCAGCCGTAGTTCCGGTCTTGGCCCAGCTCCCGGGTCCGGCCTCGGTTTTTTCCCGGGTCCAGCCCGGCCCCCGTCCCGGCCCAGGCCGCAGTCTCGGCCCATGTCCCGGGACTGGCCTGGGTCTTGCGATGGATTCGGCCTTGGCTCCTGTTCGGCATCGGCCCCAGCCTCGGCAGTTTCCAGCCCTGGCCCCAGCCTCGGCCCCGGTCCCGCTGCAGTTTCAGCATGTCTTCCGTGCCCGTCTGACACACGCTGGATTCCGCCCGACACGCATCCCGTCTGACACTGGAACGCTCTCCCATCTGCATCTCATTTTCCAGTCTCCTGCTCCTCCTCCTCTCTCCCTCCCTCCTCCTCTCCTGCTCCTCCTCCTCGTCCTGCTCCTCCTCCTCCTCCTCCTCCTCCTCTTCCAGTCCTCCTGCTCCTCCTCCTCCTCCTCCTCCTCCTCCTCCTCCTCTCCTGCTCCTCCTCCTCCTCCTCTCCTGCTCCTCCTCCTCATCCTCTTCCTCCTCCTCTCTCCCTCCCTCCCCTCGCTCCCTCGCTCGTCTCGCTCCTCTCCTCCCTCCCTCCCTCCCTCCAGCCGCGAGCCCCAGCGCTCCAGCGGCCCGATCCCGCGGCGCGCAGGCACCCAGCTCGACGGCGCTCAGCCGGGGGGCAGGCGCTGCAGGCCTCCCAGGGGGTCGCCTTTGTCTTCCTCCCTCCTCCTCTTGCCCCCCCTCCTCCTCCCTCCTCCTCCTCTCCTCCTCCTCCTCCTCCTCCTCCTCCTCCTCCTCCTCCTCCTCCTCCTCCTACTCCTCCCCCTGATCCTCCTCCTCCTTCTGCTGGTCTCGCTCCTGCTCTTCCTCCTCCTTCTCCTCCTTCCACTCCTCCCCCTCCTCCTCCGTCCCCTCCTCTTCCCCCCTCCTCGGCGTCGTCGTCCTCTCCCCCTCGTCGTCGTCGTCGTCGTCGTCGTCGTCGTCGTCGTCAGGACCTCGTTGTGTGCCCACATTTGCTACCATCTTGCCCCGTTTTTATTCCACTCGTGGTTGACAAGTCGCCTCCTGGTTCGGCTGCCTTCGAGAACGACGCTGGGGGGCACTCAATCGATCGACCCCCCCCCTCCACGTCCGCCCCCCTCCCCTCCCCGTTCTCCTCCTCCTCCTCCTTCTCCTCCTCCTCCTCCTCCGTCTTCTCCTCTCGCTCCCCGGGCCACCTCTCCATTTTTGAGCCTTTTCGTGTTGCAGCTTCTGGGGGGCCGTCTTCGGGGCTCGGGGACCTCGGCCTCGGATCCGGGGCGACGTCTTGCCCCCGGGGGGGGGAAGTGGCCGAGACCTCAGGGGGAGCCTCCTCCTTCGAGGCGGGTGGCCCGAGGGTCGGTGCTTTCACGCGTGGCTGCGTAAGTTCCTGTGCCTCCCAGGGGCTACTCCAGATTTCGTAACAAAAGGGATGGGGTCACATTCGGGGGGGGGTCTAATTTGAGCTGTCTTGGAGGGTTCGGGGGGGTCTGGGCAAAGGGCCGCCCTTTGATGGATAGTCTGGGGGGTCTAAAGCTTCTCGTCTGGGAGGGTTGTGACTGCTGATGCTAATGCTGATGCTGATGCTGATGCTGATTCTGATGCTGATGGTGATGGTGAGGGCGATGGTGGAGGTGGTGGTGGTGATGATGCTGATGATGAGACTGATGACGACGATGCTGCTGCTGGTGTTGATGACGACGACGATGCTGCTTCATGAAGATGAATATGATGATGATGATGATGATGATGATGATGATGATGATGATGATGATGATGATGATGATCAGGATGATGGCTGTGATGATGATGATGATGATGATGATGATGATGATGATGATGACGATGGCGGTTGTGGTGGTGATGATGATTATGATGACGATGGTGATGATGATGATGATGGTACGGATCATGATGGTGATTATGACGATGGTGATGACGGTGATTAGGATTCTGCTTTTGCTGGTGATGATTATGATCACGATGGTGACGATACTGATGATGATGATGATTCTGATGCTGACGATGATGTTTATGCTGACGATGCTGCTAATATCGAAGTCGATGATGCTGATGGCTAAACATGCTCATGACGACGACGAGTATGAAGATGATGGCGATAAAGATTACGATGATCATTTGCATATTGATGATGATGATGCTGATAGTGGTGGTGGTGGTGCTGTTGATGATGCTGATGCTGATAATGAGGATGGCAATGCTGGTAGTGATGATGACGATTATGGAGATGATGAAGCATATGATGATGACGATGGTGATGGTGATGATGATGATGATGATGATGATGATGATGATGATGATGATGATGATGATGATGGATACGATGATGATGATGATGCTGATGATGATGATGCTGCTGATGCTGATGATGCTGATGATACTGATGATGCTGATGATAATGATGATGTTGATGGCCACCTTTATGGTGATGACGACGATTATGGAGATGATAAGGCATATGTTGCTGCCGCTGCTGTTGATGATGATGCTGATGCTGATGTAGATGATGATGATGATGATGATGATGATGATGATGATGATGATGATGATGATGCTGATGCTGATGATGATGATGATGATTATTATTACGATGATGATGATGAGGATGATGATGATGAGGATGATAATTTTGATGATGATGATGCTGATGATGCTGATGATGCTAATACTGATGATGATGATGATGGTGATGGTGATGGTGAGGATACGGATGGTGACGATGATGATGATGATGATGCTGCCGCTGATGATGCTGATTATGATGATGATGCTGGTGATGATGATGCTGACGATGATGCTGACTCTGATAACGATGATGATGATGATGATGATGATGATGATGATGATGATGCTGATGATGATGATGATGGCGGTGGTGGTGATGATGATGATGCTGATGCTGTTGCTGCTGCTGATGATGATGCTGACGATGATGGTGGTGATGATGCTGCTGATGATGCTGACGCTGATGATGATGCTGCTGCTGCCCATTATGATGATGATGATGATGATGATGATGATGATGATGATGCTGATGCTGATGCTGATGCTGATGCTGATGCTGATGCTGATGCTGATGCTGATGATGCTGATGCTGATGATGATGACGTTGGTGGTGGTGGTGGTGGTGAGAGTGGATGGTGAATGCTGGATGATGGTTGCTGGATGATGATGGGGAGGCGAACACAAGGAGGAGTAGCAGCAGGAGGAGGAGGAGGGGGGGATTCAGCAGGGGAGGAGGGAAAGGAGGAGAAGTGAGAGGAGGACGAGGAGAGGAGGGGGTGGAGGAGGGAGCGGGAGGAGGATGGGGAGGAGGAGGAGGACTCAGTGTAAATCCAAGGTGCATCAACGATACGGCACTTATCTTCCCGCCCCACGTATCCGCCTCCCTGTTTTGCTGAACCAACTCGCCTGGCATCGTTCTAGCGGGCAGTACGGAAGCGGGAAGGTATGGCCACACGGTTCATCGAGGTGTCCAGCGATGCCCGGGTTTTGTAACAGGGCCGCTCATCATCGGCTTGACTGTTGCACACGTCGACAGTTTTGGTCATTAACTTCCACGATGCCTGGAGGGATAACTCCATTTTGATGAATCGCCGCCCTCTGCCCGCGCCGTTGTTGCATACGGTCGACGACTTTGGCTTCGCGTGCCGCGTGTCAGGTCCCGCCGTCTGAGGCCCCGTCCGCCTGTGCTCTGCCTCCCCAATGAGAGCTCTGCGTAGCCCGCCTAGCTTTTGGCCGGAAGAGGTTCGCTCTCGACCCGCAGGCCAAAAAAGTCGCGCTGCAGGCTCTGACCCACCGCGCATCGGGGCGCGTCACGCCAACTGCGCCCCAGCTCCCGAACTGCCTCGCCCCGAGCTCCTCCCTGCCCTCTCGCCCCGCGGAGCGGAGCGACGCGCCGTCCTCTTGGCAGGGCGCAGCGCGTCGCCCGACCGCCGCCGCGACGCGCTCAGCGAGAGTTCCTGACCGTGTGCTCACACTTCGGTTCGCTCTCCCTCCGGGACTTCGCCTCCGGCTCCTGTCCAAGGCGTACCTTCTCCTGTGCAAGCTCTTCGGCACCGCCTGTGCTCCGCGCCCTCCGGCCGCCTGAGGCCCCGCCCGCCCGCGCCCTGTCTCCCCAAGTAGTGCTTCGCGCGCCCCGCCTAGCTCTTGACCGGAAGGGGCCCGCTCCCGACCCGCCGACCAGAAAAAAAACGCTCGACCGCCGCCGCGACACGCTCAGCGAGAGTTCCTGACCGTGTGTTCACACTTCGGATCCGTCAGACAGGAGGAAGTCGTCCAAGCGAGAGCCTCGTCTTGAGATGGAGCCGTCCTTCATCCTGGTGGCTGCTGCAAACTTTGGGGACGATGGCGCTGGGGTGAGAGCTTCATTTTGCAAACCACCTAATTCTGTTAGTGTAACAACATGCTGCAAGCTGTGAAGACGAATGCGCGCGGCGCTGGAGCGAGAGACTGATTTTGACCCCCCGTCCATCCGTGTAGCTGTTGCCAATTTCGAGCTTCAGGGTCGTAAGTGGCGAGGAAGTTTCAAGCGAAACGCCCAATCCGCCCCACCGACGCGTCTACGGGTGCGACAGGGGGGCGTATCCACAAGGGGAAGGGATGGAGGAGGAGGAGGAGGAGGAGGAGGAGGAGGAGGAGGAGGAGGAGGAGGAGGAGGAGGAGGAGGAGGAGGAGGAGGGGGAGGAGGAGGAGGAGGAGGAGGAGGAGGAGGAGGAGGAGGAGGGGAGGAGGGGCGGGAGGAGGAGGAGGAGGAGGAGGAGGAGGAGGAGGAGGAGATGGGGGAGAGGGGGGCGAGGGGGAGGAGGAGGAATGGGGAGCAGCAGTATGGAGCAGAAGCGTGTGCCTTCATCGCCCACGCCTGGAGGGATCGTGTATCAATTCTCTCAGGTGACAGGGATCCCATGACCTTAGATTGCACATCCGGGGAGGCTAAACTCAACATCGGCGATGGTAGATCCGTGGTCGAGAACCGGCCTAAGCTGGACTGATCCCCTGCGCTTTGGCTTCGTCCCGGTCCGTTCGGTTTCATCCCTGGATCAGTGCGGCTTAATCCGGTTTGGTGGCCCTTGACTGGGGCCTATTGGCTGCTGATCGCTCGTGCGAGGACCTCCCCCAAAGTTGGCTTCCAACGAGCCAGGCCAAGGAGGAGGGAGTCCCCGAGGGTTGGCTATAGCTCCCACCCCTCTGAGGAGAAGCCCCGACCAAGCCTAGACCGCCGCCTCCTCCTCGGTCTGGCCACGATCCACCCCTTTCGGGATGGTGCGCGGACCCTCCCGGTCCAGCGGTGCGCAGGAAGAGCGGCTCGTCTCCCGAGTGGCCTGCGCGTGCGCGGCTTGCGAGGGGCGCGGGGGGCCGGGCAGGGGCGAGCCCACGCACGAGGGCCCGCCACCGTCACAGCGCGCGCAGCGGTCGGCAGAAGCCGCGCACCGGGAAGGTCGCCCTGGCCCGGGGCCGCCCTTGTCCGACGCCCCGGTTTTTTCATACTGGAAAATCTGTCACTACCAAATCCCAAAATTAGGGCCTCAGGTGGGCTGTCGAACTTTCTGATGGAAAGCACGCGTCGTGCACTGCATCGCACCCTTCGGAGTAACACTCTGGAAAGGCGCAACCAACCACAAATCCTAAAACAATGACTCCCGGGACAGGCTTTCCATCCCAGGTTGGAATAGCCGTCCATGTTTGCACGCCTAGGTTGCGTCCCGGGCTCGGTCGGAGCGGGGCGCGCCCACTCTGACTGGCGCGTAGGCGGGTCTTGAAGGCAGCGAGTTCCGCCAATTCGAGCTGGCGTGAACACAAATCATTTTGAGCCGTCTTTTCACGGTCCCGAGGCCCGGCGGGTGTTGTTGATGAGGCTTACGCCATTCCAGCGACCCCTGGGAGAGGGATGAAGTCCACGGGTGAGCCCTTTCAGGGCTTCACGAGGAACTTTTGGGAGCCTCTTCGGGCCTCTTCGGGCCTCTTGGGTGTTTCTTGGGCGCCTGCTGGCAGTCTTGGGGTTCCTCTTGCGGCGGAGGGCTCGGAATGTCACTTCTAGTTACCTCTCTTGAGCTCTGTTGGGGTTCTCTTGGGCTACCTTGGGCGCCTCTTGGGCCGCCTTGGGACCCCCTTCGGCTGTCTTGGGGCCCTCTTTGGGGGCTCCTCGGGTCGTCTTGGAACGATTTTTTGGGCCTCTTTGAGCCGTCTTGGACGCGCGTCGGCCGTCTTTTGACGGTCCAGCGGAGGAGGAGGAGGAGGAGGAGGAGGAGGAGGAGGAGGAGGAGGAGGAGGAGGTGGAGGAGGAGGAGGAGGAGGAGGAGGAGGAGGAGGAGGAGGAGGGGGAGGAGGAGGAGGAGGAGGGATGAGGAGGAGGAGGAGGAGGAGGAGGAGGGGGAGGAGGAGGAGGAGGAGGAGGAGGAGGAGGAGGAGGGAGGAGGAGGAGGAGGAGGAGGAGGAGGAGGAGGAGGAGGAGGAGGAGGAGGAGGAGGAGGAGGAGGAGGAGGAGGAGGAGGAGGACGACGAGGTGTTGTTCGGCTGTTCTCTGCGTGCGGCTGGCGCCCGCGCTGGCGCGCGGCCGGCGTCCGCCCCTCCGCGAGGAAGTCCAAGGACGCGGCGGACAGGGCGCCGCCGCCCGTCGAGGGGGGCCAGCAGGAGACGGCCTCGCGGACGGGAGGAGGAGGATGGAGGAGACAAAGGGATGATGTTGATGATGTTGATGATGATGATGGTGATGATGGTGATGATGATGATGATGATGATGATGATGATGAGGAGGAGGAGGAGGAGGAGGAGGAGGAGGAAGAGGAGGAGGAGGAGGAGCAGGAGGAGGAGGAGGAGAAGGGAGGAGGAGGAGGAGGACCACCAGTGCAATCCCAAGACGCATCATCGATGTCAGAATAAGCCCTCCCTCCAAGCTCCCTCTTCATGGGCCCCACAAGATTATATTTCCACTGGTGCTCCGCTGAGGGACAACCGTTTGAAGATCCTGGAGCGTTCCCAAACACCATAATCGGGACTCCAACGTCACGAATCAACCTGAGTGCTGCGTCTTGATGATCTTGAATTGTGTCAGAGCACCACTCCTGGAAATTCTACACCGCGAATCAACTCAACAGTTGCGCCCTGGTAATCCTGAATCGTTCCAGAACGCCATTTCTGGTACGCCAAGCATGGGAACCCGTGACACTCTTGCAAATGTTTGCGACGCTAAAACGAGAGCCACATTTAGCAAAGGAACCGCCCTCTATCCGTGAAGCTCTTGCGTTCTTTTAGACAAGTGTGCGCTGTGCCAATGCAAGAGCCACATGTTGAAAACCACCCGCCTCAATCCGTGAAGCTCTTGCGCATTTTTCAAACGAGTGTGCGCGGCGCTAAGGCGAAAACCACCTTTGGAAGCGGTCCGCCCGCCCTCTTTGAAAACAGTTTTCAGTTCTAAGCTTCAGGATCATAAGTGATAAGGAAGTCTCAGGCGAAACGCCCGTCCCGCCCGGCAAGGAGGAGTTTTCTATAAGCAAAAGGAGAGCGAGAGGAGGAAGAGAAGGAGGTGGAAGAGGAGCAGGAGGAGGAGGAGGAGGAGGAGGAGGAGGAGGAGGAGGAGGAGGAGGAAAAGGAGGAGGAGGAGGAGGAGGAGGAGGAGGAGGAGGACGGGAGGAGGAGGAGGAGGAGGAAGAGGAGGAAAAGGAGGAGGAGGAGGAGGATGCGAGAGGAGGAGGAGGAGAGGAGGGAGGAGGAGGAGGAGGAGGAGGCGGAGGAGGCGGGGGAGGAGGAGGAGGAGGAAGAGGAGGTGGAGGAGGAAGAGGAGGAGGAGGAAGAGGAGGAGGAGGAGGCGGAGGAGGAGGAGGAGGAGGAGCAGGAGGCCTTTATATATCCGCCGCCGGACAAGCCTCCTCCGCTTCCTCTTCTTTCCAGGTGGCGCTTGAACTGGCCGAGTTGGAGGCTCCTCGCCCGGGGCGGTAAGAGGAAGGAGTGATGTTGAGAGGAGAGGATCCAGAGGAAAGGGGTGGTGTCTAGAGGAGACAGGAGAGGAGGGAGTGGTAGCTAGAGGATGCGCAGGACAACATTATGGATGTCGATGATACTGATGATGCTGCTGCTGCTGATGATGTTTCCGATGATGCAGATGATGATGATGATGATGATGATGATGATGATGATGATGATGATGGTGGTGGTGGTGGTGGTGGTGGTGGTGGTGGTGATGATGATGATGATGATGATGTTGATGCTGCTGATGATGTTGCTGATGATGATGCTGCTGCTGATGATGATGATGCTTCTGAGCTGCTGCTGATGATGCTGCTGATGATGATGGTGATTACGACGATTCTGCTGATGCTGACGATGATGATGAGGAGGAGGAGGAGTAGGAGGAGGAGGAGGAGAACGAGGAGGAAGAGGATAAGGAGGATGATAGGAGGATGATACCTCATCACCTCCATCACCCCCGCACTGACTAGGTGGGCGCATACTGCATGCCTTGGAGGGCCTTTGCACTGCTTATCCTTCTCAATTTGCCTATCTTTTTCCTTGTTGCACCCAACTAGGTCGACTGGAGGCCGCCGCGCCTAAGTCGGTTGAGTTCTCTGCAGTCTGCCGCTTTTTCATAACGTCTGAACGCTGCGAGCTCCGATGCTCAGAGGCTGGCCAGCGTGAAGAAGGATACCTCCATCCGTCGCTCGGTCTCTCCGCAATTTCCGCCCATTTGCCTCCCCTTTCCTCTTTTTTCCGCCCTGTGCCCCTCCTCCTCCTCCTCCTCCTCCTCCTCCTCCTCCTCCTCCTCCTCCTCCTCCTCCCCCATCCTCCTTGCATAATCGATTGGTAAGCGTCGTCTTCCGCCCTGCCCCAGCGGCGTTGGCGCCAGGGCGTGTAGGAGGGGGCAGCGAGGGCACGGAGGCCTCACCCGGACCCGCCAACGGGCGACGTCGCCAGGACGGCGGGAGGGGCATGGCGACGATCGAGACCTCCGTCTTTTGTCTGTTAGTGTGTGCCCGCCGTGGCCGCACCTCAAGCTACGCTGCTACCTGGTCGTGGACTGGACTATCACCCCGGGCCTCATCCGCATCACCCGGTGGCACAGCGTTGCACATCGCCTTCGTGGTGCTCCTTTTCTTCCTGGGCCTCCTCCGCATCATCCGGTGGCACAACGTGGCTCATCGCCTTCGTGGTGCTCTTCTCCCTCCTGGGCGTCGACCTGGTCACGTGGCGCGTCCTCCCCTGCAGTGCTTGAGGCTGGTGTTCGCGGAGCGCCGTTGACGGCGACACTATTTCCCTCGCCTTCCGGGTCTTCGCCCTCGGTCCCTTTCCGCGGCGTGCCTTTTCCTGCACTTCCACTTCGGCACCGCCTGCTCCCCGGGCCCCGCCCGCTCCTGGCCGCCTGAGGCCCCGCCTTCCTGAGCCCTGCCTCCCTGATTAAAGCTGTGCGTAGCCCGCCTAGCTTTTAGCGGAGGAGGTTCGCTCTCGCCCCGCAGATCAAAGTGTGTGTGTGTGCCCGCGCCGATGAAGTGGGCCTTGGCATTTCTACGTTCGAACGCTTCCACGGCTCCCTCGGGACCTCGAGCCAACACAATGTGTTGCTCGGTGTCTGCTACCGTATGCACAACAGCGTACTCAAATGGCCGTCTGGCACCTTCTATCGAGGCGCGCTGTTTTCGGGCCTTACCGACGCCTTCGCGCAGAGGCCGCCCGCCCTCGGTATCTCATGGAGACCAGCAGCCATCCCCCAACGCGCGCCCCCAGGACAGCATCCCTGACGACTCTGTCGGCATCGGGACGCATGGCTTTCGCAACACCCACTATGGGGCTCAGGCAGGGGACTCCATTCGGGCCCTGTTGGTCCACGAGAAAGCTGCGGAGCTGCCACGCGCCCTGGTCGAAGGCACCAACCTCAGAGAGGCTGCCCCAGTCTGTGACATCGTCAAGTCCGTGGAGGAGCATCGCCTGGCAGCAGGCAAGCGCGTCTTGATCGTCTGTGGGTACCGTGCCCGATGGACCTTATCAAAGCCGGATGGCCGATCGACCAGGCCGCCGTCTTCAGTTCCTACCAGGAGAAAGGCAAGGGTACGGGCAAGGCTTCCGGTGTGACCACACCAGCGCACTCCAGGACCTCCACACTTCAGGGGCGGCTTGTCAAATGTGCACGAAAGGGAAAGCCCCCCCCCCCCCCCCCTCCGGCGCCATCTTCAAGCGTCTTCCCGTCACCACATTCAACGGCCTCCAACTCACCTTCCGTGGCATCGAAGCGAGGTGCCTTCGCCTGGTCGACAGGGGCCTTGTCGGTGTGTCCACTATCGACGGAAGCCAAGGGGATGAGGCCAACCGGCTGATTCTTTGCACTGCCCGTGCGAACTCCACTGGGCAGTGGGGCTTTTTTGGCGACCCCCATCGGATCAACGTTGCGTTCACCGTGGCGCAGGAGGGAGTCATTGATTTGCTGAATGCCAGGATGGCGGCCGCAGCGACCGAATCCCAACTGCGCGCCCTCGCGGAATGGGCAGAAGTCGGTGGCTTTTGGATTAGCTTTGACGGCGCCCCGGGCAGCCGCGGCGCGCTCAACGAGACAGCCAATTTTAACCAGCCAAGGTACGGGAGGCCCCCATCGGCGCGCACACCCGGAACCCTCCCACGACGAGCAAGCACGGCTCTCAGCCGAGCAAGAGAGGCACAGAGATAACAGGACGTGCCAGCGACTCGCCGAGCAGCGGGCTCTCTGCTTCCAGACACTTTGCGGCTCCCCACTCCCGCCAGGGCACACCTGGGAGAGGTTGTGCGAGGAACTGCTGGGCACGGGCGCCGTGGTCCTGAGTGACTCAGCCCTGGCCCTGGTTCTATGCTACGCGCGCAGCCTGCGCCCCCGCGTGTGCGGCCCAGGGGACTCACCGACAGACCGCTCACGAGCGGTGCGGGAACCTGGTCAGTCACGACGGTTGCTTATGCGACAACGAACTGGGCATCGACGCCGTCAACTTTGCGTGCGCTGCTGCCTGGGCAGGCCTACCGCGCGCGGCAGGACTTTAGCCTAGTGCAGCCTCCGACAGAGCCATGAAAGAGGACCGCCCCCCCTCCCGCCATCTGGAAGGCGATGCGAACCTCGCTGGAGCTGGCGCGCTGACCAATCCCCCGCGGGCGCGGCCAGACGCCCCCGGCCGCCTGGGGCGCGAGCAGGTGCGCGTGCACGCGCCACTGTAAGGTGCACCTTCGCTACAGCACCTCGCGGCAATCACTATGCGGCAGGATCGGCTCCTCGAAGGCCCCTGCAGCCTGCTTGAGGATAGCGGCGGGGCGTCCATCCAGCGCGCAAGGGCAAACGCTACCTTGGTGTTGATGCTCCTCCTTATCAGGGGGCCTGGGCCCAACCTCGCGCCACGCGGAAGCCCGGGCCACGTCGGCGACGTCCTCGAGGCCACCCTGGGCATCTGCCTTCCCTGCAATCATGCGCGCCTTCCTTTGCGAGATAGCTGCGGGAGGGCCAGCAATCTGGCAGATGCCGACCTCTGCGGACTCCACGGGCGCTTAGGGGCCTTCATCAAGGCATTTGTGGCGCGCCGCCACCCGGACGTCGAAGGGGAGCATGCCGGTGTGCCTTGGAAAGGGGCTTCCCTATGACACTTCCCTCATGAAGCCCGCTCTCCAAGCCCTGGACCGGCTCGTCGCCCCCGCGGACTTCTCATGCCTGCAGGCCCACGGGTGCGCTGTCTGCGCTCTCTTGCAGGCCCTTCTCGGGTCCAGCGTGGGCCTCCTGCCCGAGGATCACTAGTCCGCCGCCCCGCAGTATACTTCGGAGGCGGGCTGTCAGTGGCGGGGAAGGATTTGTTCGCTGCCCCCCCAACTGGTGTGCTTCCTGGAGTTGCGCTCTCCCCCTCCGGCATTGGCCGGGGGGGGGGGGTCGCTTCCAGGCGAACGGGCGCCCCCCCCCCGCATCTACTGCGACTAATGGGGAAAAGGCCCTTTCAACCCCCAGGAGGAGACTGGGGGCGTCTGGGTGGATCCCGCAGATCAGGAAGATGGTTGGCGCAAGCCGCCTTCACTGCCTCCCTTCCTGCCGCGCAGCGACAACGCTGCCGCGATCGCAGTTTCCCCCGCTGGCGGCCCGGCAGCAGGGGCACCGACAGCTCGGGCAACGCTGGCAGAACACCCGGGCGTAGGTCAATCCCACGCGCTCCCACCGGCCACTCCTCCGACAGCCGCTCGGCATCCCCACGTGGGCGCCAGACCAGCCCCAGCTCCGCGGGCCCTCGGGCGCCCTCAACGCCCTCGCCACATCATCGGGGCAGCGCGCCGCTGGGGCGCCGCCGCGCAGACTGCCGCAGCACTCGTGCCCGCGCGCGTGCCAGTCGCAGCCGCTCCGCCCCAGCACGGGGGACAGGTGGCGACGCCCCAGCAAGACGGTCAACGCCCCCGGCGCGGCCTCCCGCCAACCTCCTGGACGGACTCCCCAGCGTCGACGCACCGGCCTGCGCCCGCAAGGTAAGGGGCGTTGCGACGCTAGAGGCGACCACGCGCATCCACCCCGGCCCCGTGCACGGGAAGGCGAACAACGCGATCGCGCACATTATGGAGGCGTTTTCCCGCTCGGCGTCTCCCCCGACAGACGAGCGCTGGAGGGCCTGGGCGGCGGGGAATGCGTCTTCTTCTCTCCGCAGTCCCTGGAAAGGCATCGGGGCGCCCGCTGACTCCAGGGCTTGGCCCGCAGCGAGCTGTTGGGATTTCCTAATTATTTTCGGCGATTCCATCCCGCCTTCTGGGTTTCCCTCAGTCGACCAATGGGCCGCTAGCGCGCCACGCCGGCTCTGCTGGTCAGCCACCTTCACCATCGGAGGCCCCGCGATCCCCCAGCGCTCACAAGGGCACAAGGGGCCCGACGAATGGGGTGCGCACCGCAGCAAGCGCGACCCCTAAGCGTAAGTGAAAGGACGAGACCCCGCTTGGTACAGCCGCGAGATCCTGCTCGGTTGTAGAGCTCGAGGGGCATCGCTTCGCCCCAGAACCCGCTGGTCCGCGAGCTTCTGGCAACGGCGGCAAGGAGGAATCTGGCCCTCCCAGATGCAGTCAGCGCCGCTCCCCCGGTCGCGGCGCCCGCCCGCCCCCGGCACTGAGAAGCCGCAGAAGGTGGGAGCAGCCAGCCCAGCAGCCCCGCGCCGGGCCCCGCGCAGCTCGGGTTGCCGCCGCCTCGCCACCCTCGAGGCGCGGGATCAATCGGCCTGGCTGTCGCCCAGCCGGCCCGTCGCCGGGGTCCAGGTCGGCACCCGCTGACACTGGGGGCGGGCGCGCGCGTCCGTCTGAAGCGCCAAAAGACCCCACCCAGGCTAGATGCCATCGGAGCGACAGCAGCTCCAGCCCCCCTCCCTTGGCGCCCCGTGCTCGCCCCATCGCGCCAGCCTGCGACTGGAGCCCGCGGGGGCGACCTCCCCCTGGCAGCCCGGCGATCGTCCGTGGCGATAGGCGCCGCAGCCCGAGCAGTTCCCCTCAACCTACTGGCGCGCGCCCATCTCCCAGCCCCGACCGCGGGCAGTCGCTGCAGGCGGAGCCGTCTGGCGGAGACGCCCCGCAGGCCGCCGGGGAGGGGCCTGTGCGCGAGATCCCGGACCGATGGGCAGCGCAGCCCGGGTTCATCCAGAAGGTGGCGCCGCGGAGCGGGCGTCGCCTTGGCGACGGGGGCCAGCGCCCCGTCAACCGTTCCCCTATCGTGACCACCGGTCCAAATGCGAGGCCACGGATCAACTCTACTACAAGCCGCGGCATAGAGTGGAGTGGCAGCCCGCCTCGAACTAGAAGACCAATGCTAGAGAGGACTGGCATGAGGTGGTCAGCCGCCTCGAAAAGGAATGCGGCCCCATGCTGGCGATCGGCTGGAACGCAGTATGCGATCTGGGAAAGGGGCCGTGCTCCTCCAGGGACCCCGACTGGCACGAAACCGAATTCTGCCAGGGTTGTGTACACTTAATCCAGGCCATCTACGATGTCCGCGCCCCATGCAGATACAGGGGCATCCGCATCGACTGGGGCGCCGAGTGGCATCGTGAAGTGGAGCAGAGGCGGCGATGCGCTGATCTCGCCAAAGGCAAAGGGAAGGGCCCTCCGCCCCAGGGGAAAGGCAAGCATCCTGCCGACACGTCCTGGCCCAGCAACGATCCCACTCGCCAGCGGTGGTCCGTCTCCAGCAGCCACCGCTGGTGGCTCCCCCATGGCTGGCGCGGCCTCGACCCTTTCTGAGTCCTTTGTCCACGGGGCTGGCATTGGCCTTCCTGGCCTCTCGCCCTGTCCCGCGCAGCTCTCCCTTCGCAGCGCTGCGCCTATTCGGTGCCCCCCGCGCGTGCCTCCAGCTTCTGCTCGGGGCTATGCCTCCTCTCGCCGCCCGACCTCCCTGGCCCCGCGGCTGCCGCCTCCGTTGCTCCCCCTTCGCCCTTCGCCGCCGCGCTGCACCTATTCGGTGCCCTCCCCTTCGCGGGCCCCTCGCTACCGCCTGGGGCGTCGCCTCTGCGCGTCCCCGCCTGCCGCCGACCAGGCCCAGCCGCCCTTCCTGGGAACGGCCGCTGCGTGCGCCTCGGTGGGCTGGACTTGCCGCCCGCCGTTGGCCCCTGGGCCCTCCCCCATGCCTACCTGAAGGGTGTCCTGCCCTGCCGCTGCACCCCCCCACTTTGGCCGGGGTCTCGCCGGCCTTCTGCAGGTTCTGTGTAAGCTTCGCCTGTGGCACCCTCCTCCGCTGTGCCGCGCCCCGTGCCGGCCGGGTGACCTTGGCTACCTCTTGCTTGGTCCTCCCCCCGCTTGCCTGGTTTTTTGAGGCCAGCCTCTCGACCGTGCACCGGTCTTCTGGTGGGTGGGTTGCTGCCGCGCTGCCGTGGCGCCGTGCACTGCCCTTCCCCCCGCGCTTCGAAGAGTGCTCGTGGCAGCCTGCGCTCCGCCCTTCACGCCCCCCGCGGCGCCTCGTAGGTCATCAGATCTCGGCGCCTCGCCCCGGGTTCGCCTGCTCCGCTGGCTCCCCCATCGTTGTGGTGACCGCATCTACATTTGACATGCTTTTCTCCTCGCAGCAGTTTGCTGCCCGTCCGATGTCAGCCCCCACGGACTCCGTCAAGGTTGGTATTCTCGACTGGTCTGGCCTCGATACCTGCGCAGGTGGTGTCTGCTCCCCCATCTGGCTTTGCCTTTCCTCCTCTGGGCTGCCATCCCCCCAGCTGCTGCCTGGCGCCGCCGCTGGCCCCTCCCCTGGCGCTGCCTCCGCCGCAGCTGGCGACTTGCCTGAGCGGGCCCGGCTTCCTCTCTTCCCGTCGCGCCAGGGTCTCTTCCTCTGCCCACGTGCACTGCGGCCCAATTTGCATCTAGCGCACCCCATTGATGCCAGATCGCCAGAGCAGTCAGACTCTGCCCAGCCGCCGGCGCAATAAGTGTGTGTGGGTGTGTGCATGTGTGTGAGAGAGAGAGAGAGAGAGAGAGAGAGAGAGTGTATTTGCGTGTGCGTGTGCGTGTGCGTGTGCGTGTGCGTGTGTGTGTGTGTGTGTTGTGTGTGTGTGTGTTGTGTGTGTGTGTGTGTGTTGTGTTGTGTGTGTGTGTGTGTGTGTGTGTGTGTGTGTGTGTGTGTGTGTGCGTGTGTTTTTCCCAGTCGAAGAAAAAGGTACCGCTACCGCTGACCTCGCCTCGTTTTCGCCGTTGTGGGCGTCCTGGGGGGCCTTCGTCGCCACCGCGGGACTCGCCTCGAAATGCTGGTCAGAACGCACCCGGGAGAGGTCCAGGGAGTTGCGGTACGGGTATTTTTTCGTCTCCCCAGTTTTGTTTCTTGTCAACATGTGCCCCCAGAACGCTTGACCCCTTCGGGTGATGATCTTGTCATTCTGGACTGATTCCTGCTGGCCCCAGGGCCCGCAGAAACAGCCCCCTGGAGGCCGCAACCGGCGATGGCCTTCCGCCTGGCTCTCTTGAAGACGTTCAAGATTATTGAGGGGAGGAGCGGCCCCAGATATCAGGAGGAGGAGGAGGAGGAGGAGGAGGAGGAGGAGGAGGAGGAGGAGGAGGAGGAGGGGGAGGAGGGGGAGGAGAGAGAGGGAGGAGGAGGAGGAGGAGGAGGAGCAGGAAGGTGCTGACAGGTCTAAACAACCAAACATATCCCGGAAAACCGCAAAAGACTTGACAGGTCAAAAAAATCCCAAAAATCAAGATTCAGGCGAAGAATCTTGGGCGGAACGCCACGGGCCAGCAGAAGTTCTGAAATCATTAGACTTGTTTGATTTTTTAGAACTGGCAGCAATTATTAGTATTATTAGTATTATTAATATTATTAGTATTAGTAGTAGTTATCATTATTATTATTGTTATTATTATTATTATTATTATTATTATTATTATTATTATTATTATTATTATTATTATTATTATTATTATTATTATTATTATTATTATTATTCTTATTAATATAATTATTATTATTAAGAGCTGTTTGTACCTTCGATCCAACTGATTCAGTATGATCCAATATGGCTGAATCATTACCCAACACGAGAACGCAGCCTCGTGACTCTGGGCCTGGGCCATCACACCCCAGCGCCTGGACTGATGGGCAACCACATATGTAGCAGAGAGAGAGAGAGAGAGAGAGAGAGAGATGGAGAGAAAGAGAGAGAGAGAGAGAGAGGAGAGAGGAGAGGAGAGGAGAGGAAGGAGAGAGGAGAGGAGAGGAAGGAGACACACCCCACGCAAGGAGACACACCCCACGCAGGACCGAGAAGTGGGCCCACCTATTCCCCCTACCTGGCGATCCCAGGGTCCATGGCTGATTCCTGGTCCCTGTTTTGCGTCCCGGATGCAATTTTGACGGCCTGGGGAAGCGAAAACATGTGTCAGAGGCCGAAATTGCAGGAAACCGCCGCGATTGAAATCATCAGTCCGTTCGACGTCCAGGACCGCCTCTTGCCCACACAGATCCTGGGCTCAGGATGGGCCTGGTCAGGATCGGTGCAGGTTCGCCGCTGTCCTTCTGGTATCCAAGACCCAAGATCGGCCGAACCCAAGCCATGGACCAAAGTCCGCGACCGATCGATCGATCGGTCGATCGAGCTGCGGCCTCCGCAACTTCGCGCGGCAGGCGCTGCTGCGGCGTGACCGCGGCGCGCGGCCGCCGCGGCGGCGGCGGTCGCTGCAGCAGGAGGGGCGGAGGGTGCAGCCCGGTCGACCGATCGATCTTAGATGTTCGGGGGGGAGGGGGAACAGCAGGAGGAGGAGGAAGAGGAGGAGGAGAGGAGGAGGAGGAGGAGGAGGAGGAGGGGAGGAAGGGAGGAGGGAGGAGGGAGGAGGGAGGACGGAGGAGGGAGGGAGGGAGGAAGGGAGGAGGGAGGAGGAGGAGGAGGGAGGAGGGATCGGTCGATCGAGCTTGGGCCCTGGGATCGTGCCGGGACCTCCACGTGTCGAAGACATCAAGGCTCGAGGCGGCGGCTCTTTGCGCCGCTCTTCCGGAGCCCGGGGACCCCTCGGGGGACCGCCGGGAAGCGGTTCGTGGACGAAGGGCCGACTGCACAGGGAAGCGGCCCATAATAGCCGCGAGATCTGGGATCGACCTGCCGATCGATCTTGGGCGTTGGCTCCCCGCCTCGGGGGCGGAAAAGAGGGGGGTGATGACTAGGGGGGGTGGATATCATGGCGGGGGCCATGATATTCCCCCAGATTTCATGGCGCCTCTTCTTATTTCATTACGTCCCTGGCCCCCCCGCTGGGCCGCGCACATGCCGCCGGCCATGATTTGCACCCCCCCCTCTTGGACGCCCCCCTCTTGGCCGCTCCGACGCCCCCGGATCGCCTGCCGGCCCCGCTGCCGCCGAGGAGGCCGCCGAGCGGGTCTCGCGGGCGGCGCCGTCGGAGGTGGGGGCGCACTCGCTGTGGGCGGAGAGCGAGATCCTCTGAGCGCCCGGGGCCCCCCCTGGACTGTCGGGTGCCGGCCATGCTCTCTGCGCCTCCTGCTCGGCCCCTCCCCGTCCTGCTCAAAGT
>CAUYUJ010016979.1:211946-216946 GCA_963575745.1 Prorocentrum cordatum
ATGATGATGCTCATGATGCTGATGATGATGTTGATGTTGATGCTGTTGCTGCTGATGATGCTGATGATGCTGATTAGATTGATGATGATAGTGATGATGATGCTGATGATGATGATGATGCTGATGTCGATGATGATTATGATGCTGATGATGCTGATGCTGATGCTGATGATGCTGGTGTTGATGCTGATGATGGTGATGATGCTGCTGCTGATGATGATGATGATACTGATGATGATGATGCTGATGATGATGATGATGATGATGATGATGATGAGGATGAGGATGATGATGATGATGATGATGATGATGAGAATGAGGTTGAGGCTTGAGGAGGATCAGGAGTAGGAGGAGGGGAGGAGCAGCAGGAGGAGGAGCATGGTAGGAGCAGGAGGAGGAGGAGGCGGAGGTTAAGAGCAGAGGAGGTGCAGAGGAGGCGAGGAGGAGGTGGTGGGGAGGAGGTCAGGCGCTGATGATGATGTGAGGAGGAGGAGAGGAGGAGGAGGAGGAGGAGGAGGAGGAGGAGGAGGAGGAGGAGGAGGAGGAGGAGGAGGAGGAGGAGGATGAGGAGCAGGATGAGGAGCAGGATGAGGATGATGACGAGAAGGAAGTAGGGGAAGTAGTAGTAGGAGGAATGAGGAGCAGGAGGAGGAGGAGGAGGAGGAGGAGGAGGAGGATGAGGAGGAGGAGGAGGAGCAGAAGGGGCAAGGGCGGGGGGAAATGTGGTCCAGGTCTTCCGGGAAGGAGTCCGTGTGGGAAGGAGTCGCGACGTTGGCCGCAGAGGCCGTCGCCGAGCGGCTTGGGGTGCGGAGCCTGTCCCCGGGAGGGGTCGGGGCCTCGGGGGGGTCGACGACGACGAATGACGACGGCGCCGTCGACGACGACGACGACGAATGATGACGACGACGACGAAGAAGGCGACTACGGACGACGACGACGACGGACGACGAACGACGGACGACGGTCGACGGACGACGACGATGACGACGGATGATGGCGACGACGGACGACGGTCGATGGACGACGGACGACGGGCGACGGACGACGGGCGACGGACGAGGGACGACGGACGACGGACAACGACGACGGGCGACGGACGACGACGACGACGACAACCTCGACGTCGGCGACGGACGACGGACCACGGACGACGGACGACGGACGACGGACGACGACGACGACGACCACGATCATGACGACGACGGCACGGTGACGGACGATGGACGATGGACGACGACGACGATGACGATGTTGACGACGACCACGGCCGTGACCATGACTAAGATCACGACCACGACGACGACGACGGACGGACCACGACGACGACGACGGCCGACGGCGGGGGGGGCGTCGGCGGCGGCGGGCGTCGAAGAGGGTGGTGGTGACTAGGGCCGTGTGGATATCATAGGCAAGGCCGTGGTATCTGACCGGATATCATTGTCCCTTGTGCTTCTTCTGCCCTAAGCATGTCCCCTGCCCTCTCCCGTGTCCGCGCACGTGCTTCGGGCCACGATCTGCGAAGCCCCGTCTTGGACGCCCCCCTCTTGGACGCCCCCGAATGGTCGAGTGTGCGAAGAAGACAGGGCGTCGGAGCTCTGGGTCCTGCCGGCGCGTCGGGTTTGCCCAGCCGATTCTGAGCTTCGGGAGGGCCCCTCTCAAAGCGTCGTGTGCCGCCAGCTCCAGCGAGATCGGATTCAGGAGGAGAAGAAACACAGACACAATGAATCGCCCACTCCCCAGAAAATGTGGGAAAATATGGGCAGCGGGGGGGAAGACAGAAACCCAGAAAACATGAGAAGACATGGAGAATATTTTTTAATTTGTGCGTATTTATTTGTGTGTCCTGGGGCCCCTTCACCCGGCTGCAGTCCCGCGCCGTGTTTCACCTTCGCCGGCGCCTGCACCTGCTCGAGGTCCGCCGATCCACCTGCCCTCCGCGGGTGCCCTGCAGGGTGCTGACGGTGCCGGTGCTTGTGCCTGCGGAGCAGGACGCCGTCCAAGTTTACCAGCCTGGAACAAATCCCTATCCCTATGATTCGGGGGTGGACAGAACCCCCAACAGTGACACGTCGATTAGTGAATTGTCCGTTTTCGGTTCTCGAGAGGGCGCCGTGGCCGTTATTTTCCAGGCTTGCGCCCGCCAGGTTTGGGCCTCAGGTCGTTTTCACTAAACCACGTTTTACTAAAGGGGGTTCTGTCCATCCCCGAATGATGGGCATCTCCTCATCACGATGCCAATCGTAGGGATTCCCTTATCTTTTGGAGGGCGAATCCCTGAGATTGTCATCGCCTCTTGGCGTGTCAATCTTAGGGATAGGGATGCGTTCGAGGCTGGTAACAAGTATCACCGAGCTGCCGATTTCGGGCATCATTCGTAGCCTCACGGCCTGTCCGCCCACCCGCCACAACGCCCACGGAATAGCCAGATTTCGTTCGACACGCGTGCAGTCCACCAGCCCATCGCGAAGCATCACGACTGGTGCCCTAGAACCCATCTTTCTGCGGCACGTTTTCGGGCCAGATCGATCTGTGATGGTTCCGGGGCCCGAAGCTTGGCGAAAACGCCGGGTGTGAAACATTGTGTCAAGCCCAGTGCCATGGAGGTGGAGTTTCTTTGTAGCGGTTCGGGGCACTGAGCACGGAGGGTGAGGTTTTGGGCGGCGGCTGCCATGAGGAGCTCTGCAACGCCCTTTCGTAGGACCGAGCGCGCCAACGTTCCTCTTTCGTCGTTGGCATGCCGCCGCCGATTCAGCTCGCGTAGGCCTTCCGAATGTAATTTCCGAGTCTGATGTGCCGGCGCGCCTCGCTCATATGGACATAGCCGGGCGGCCTTGTACGGCGCGCCAACCACGGCGCGTGCCGAGATCGCGGAGCCCAGCAACATGTCGAGGGGTGCAGGCAAGGAGGTCCGACGCATGGTCGAAGGGCGTGGCAGAACTCACGGCACGACTGGCACTGCACACTGTTCGCTCGTTGTTGCGTTCACCGGTGATCCCGCTCCGTCCAGGCCGCAAGTGGTTCCGTCCGCGATGCTTCGAGCTGCCACTGTTCTTGGGTGGGTGTTTTGGTCTTGGGCGACTTGCTGCGATCATTAGTCACAGCTATGTCGGGGGGCATGGAGATGGAGGGGGCTCGCCAGCTCGCCGCGCTCGGAACCTCATGCCCTTCGCTTGTGGCCGAGATGCCCCGAACCACCCATGTGGGCTGCAGCAACACAGCCTGTGGACCCCACGTGTCGCCATGAAGGAGTCGTGGCCTGATGGAAAGGGAACCGGAGGTTCTTCAGTGCTTTTTGCTTCTCTGGGCCCTTCCTGGGCCCCAGGACCGTCATGTAAGGACCCAGGATGACGAGGTGGTCCTGGGGGAAAGCCGCGGGGCACAAGACGCGTTTCCCATTCATATTTTTGCTCCCGTCTTCGTGTTTGAAGCACGCTGACTCAGTTGAAGAACAATTAGTCATCATGATGCTTAGATCGAGTACCTATTTTTGAAGCTCGAGCACGTCTTCCATACATAAAGTCCTGATTCTAGCGTGGACTGCAAACATTGAATTGCAACATGTGGGATGCAACCTATTTTCTGCCATTTACGAACCGAGTCAGGACCTTCACACATCAAATCTCAGAAGAAAAACATGATTACAGCGGACCCGAAACACCGACATTTTGTACATGGGGTGCACGCTGTTCAACCCATGTTATTGCCACGGCTATTCCTGTTATTTGGGCCCCCCTTGAACAGCCTGATGCCTCTCCTGCGTCTCTTTTCTCTCCTTCCCTTCTTCTTCCGCAACCGCGGGGCTGCAGAGCCACTTCCCTTGTTACGGAGGGGCTTTCACAAATCTCACCTCATCTCGCGGGCCCCGGGACGCGCGTGGTGGGCCCCGGGGCGGGCGGGCTGGTGCGGCTGCTCTTGCTGGCGCAGGCAGCTGTGGAGCCCCCGCCCCGGGCGCTTGGCAAGGGAGCGCCAGTGGGCGCCATGGCTGGCGTGGCAGCGGGTGCCGCCGTGGGGGGCGTGGCCTGGTGACCCGGCCGCCGCCCGAGCGGGCCCGGTTCGGACCCCGCCAGCCCCGAGCCCCACGCGGGGGTGCCGGAGGAAGGGCGGAGGAGCCGAGCCAGGCCAACCTCCCCAGACCTCCTCGCGTCGTGAAAAAATCACGACGGGAAGTTTTTCGCTATTTTCGGCCTCCGGGGGCCCTTGCCGGGCCTCGGGACTGTCAAAAAACGACTCAGGACGAAAAACCAGTCCCGGGGAATGGGTCAGGACCTCTGGGGGTCGCGTCATGAAAAAATTATGACGTCGGGGGTCTGGGTCCTTGGGAAGGGTCAGCCCAGGGAGGTATTGGGGCAGGGAGACATCTCTCGGGCCCAGGGCCAACAAGCGCACGGCGCCCTGGGGCAGGAGGCCCCGCTGGGAGTCCCGTGCGATCCCCCCCCCCCCGTGGGTTACGAGGGTGAAGGGGAGGAGGAGGGAGAGGGGGAGGGGGAGGGGCCCGATGAGGGGGATCCCAACAATTTCCAGACCATCGCGGGAGGGCTCGTGGAGGCGGTCTGGGAAACGGTGCGCGCGTAGCCGCGGCGGGGAGGCCCCCGCCCGGAATGGCCAGGGCGCCCCAAGGATCACCCCCAGGAGGGGCCCGTCGGCCTGGGGATCCCCCAGAACGGGGCGCCCCGCCCAGCTCCAGCGGCTGGTGGCCCAGGAGCTGGGGTGGGGGCGCGTGGGAGGGCTGGGCGCCCGCGGATTGGTCCCGGGGAGGTGGGGGCCCTGCTGGCGGTCGAGGGGGAGTCCAATGCCGCGGTTGGTGGAAGTTTGGCGCAATGGTTAGCTCGGGGAGTGGGCGCTCGGTTCTGAGTGCTGGGAGAGCTTCAGCCACGCCCAGCAGTGCCTCGGGGTCCGCTTGTTCGGGGCTTTACCTGGGGCGGTGGATGGCGGGGGGGAATCCCGCCCCGACGGAGCGATTCCTGTGAGGAGCCTGGTCCGGCCGGGAGTCGGACGAGGGG
>CAUYUJ010016979.1:221946-224446 GCA_963575745.1 Prorocentrum cordatum
GAGCTGAACAACCCCCCCGCCATGCCGGCGCCCCCCTGCCTGGAGCTGGACGGTGTTCGCCGGGTGGTCCGCGAGGAGCTGCGCAGCTTCGCCCAGGAGCCTCTCGGGCCACGCGCTGCTGCCTTTTGGCGCCCCAGTCTTGCCCTCCGCCCTCCTCCGTCCTCATCCGTCCTTTGGGCTGTGGAGCTACATTTAGCCCTGCACCCCCCAAGGTCGTGCACCTTGCTTTCGTGGAAGGCCGATCCGATCCGATCCTCCGTCCTCTTCCCTCCTCCTCCTCCTCCTCCTCCTCCTCCGTCTCCTCCTCCCCCTCCTCCTCCTCCTCCTCCTCCTCTTCCTCCGTCTCTCCTGCGGGCTTTCTTTTATCCTCCTTCCCCCTCCTCCTCCTCCTCCTCCTCCTCCGTCCTTCTCGTCCTCCTCCTCCATCCCTTTTCCTCATACATAACTCCTCCCTGTTTCGCTCCCAGGCGTGTTGGTAGGGCGGACCAGGCCTTTCGCTTGAGACTTCCTCGCCATTTAGGATCCTGAAGCTTGAACTTTGCAACGGTTTCACGAGTTGAGGGCGGGTGGTTTTCAACATGTGGTTCTCGTTGCAGTCCTGCGCAACTTCGTTTAAACAATTGCAGCAGTCTCAAGGATGGAGGACCAGGGTTTTTCAACATGTGGCTATCGCCTTACCGCCGCTCACATGGAGAAGGATGAGGAGGAGGACGAGGAGGAGGAGGAGGAGGAGGATGATGAGGAGGAACAGGAAGAGGAGGAGAAGGAGGAGGAGGAGGAGGAGGAGGAAGAGGAGGAGGACTTGCAGCCATTCTGAAGCTGGAGGCTGGGTCGCGCGGCTTCCGCCCTGGCGCCGCGCACGGTTGTCTGAGAAGCCTGCGACGGTTGGAGGGACTCGTAGGGGTGAAGTTCAGGGAGCGGTGCTCTGGAGAAGTTTTGGGGCTGTTGGGACGCAGCAACAACGCTGATTTGCGATGCTGGAACCCCAGGATTTTTTTTGTTGTTGGCACGGTCCAGGACTCTCAGGCCACAACGGCCACGTTGATCCGTGGCGTTGGGGTCCCAGGAGTGGGCTGTTGGCACGATTGACACTTCTCAGACGGATGTGTTTTATAGGCCACTTCGCGCTTTGAAGATCGATTATTGTAGGGACCTATGAAGGGGGAATTGGGAGGGAGGGTTCATTGCAACATTGTTGATCCGTCCTTGGGTTTACACTGGTCCTCCTCCTCCTCCTCCTCCTCTTCCCCGTCCTTCTCCCCGTCCACCTCCTCCTCCTCCTCCTCCTCCTCCCTCCTCCTCCACCTCGTCCTCCCTCCTCCTCCTGCTCTTCCCTTCTACTCCGTCCTCCTCCTCATCCTTTTCCTCCGTCCTCCTCCTCCTCCTCCTCCTGCTTCTCCTCCCCTCCTGCGGGTCTCCAGGAGTCCTCTGGGTTTGCATTTGTCGTCGTGTGATTTGCTTCGATGGATGTTCAGTCGTTCACCCGTCTTTCGTCTTCCTTCACCCGTTCCGCCAACGCATCGCGCTTTGAGGCCACTGCCTCCTCCTCCTCCTCCTCCTCGATTCCTCCTCCTCCTCTTTCTCCTCCTCCTCCTCCTCCTCCTCTCGCCGAGCTTCGTGCCCTCCTCCTCCTCCTCCTCCTCCTCGATTCCTTTTCCTCGAAGATGGTTCCTCCCTGTTGCACCCCGAGGCCGGGCGAAAGGGCGGGCCCGGCGCTTCGCCCGAGACTTCTTTACCATTTATGACGCTGAGGTTTAAAAGTTGACAACAGTCCTCGAGGGCGCGAAGTTATTCGCGCTTCGCGCTTCGCGGTCCTCGTTCCTTCTCCCCCTCCTCCTCGTCCTCCTTTTCTCCCTTTGGGGGGGCGGCGCGAGGGCGCGAAGTTATTCGCGCTTCGCGCTTCGGGGAGCGCGAAGCGCGAAGTTGGGAGCCCTAGTTTAAAAGTTGACAACAGTTTCACAGCATGAGGGCGGGTGGTTTTTCAAAGTGTGGCTCTCGCGTTAGCGTCGCGCACAGTCGTCTGGAACGATCGCAAGAGCGTCACGGATCGAGGGCGGGCCGTGCTCAACACGTGGCTCTCTCGGTGTAGCGCCGCGCACATCCGTGTAGAGAATGGCGGGAGCTTCGCAGATTGAGGGCGGGCCGATTTCTCAACATGTGGCTCTCGTTTTAGCGCGCACATTCGTTTTCAAAAGCTGGAAGATTTTCACGAATGGAGAGCGATTCGTTTTCAACATGTGGTTCTCGCTTTAGCGCCGCGCACATTCGTGTTCAAACTTTGCAAGAGTTTCAAGGATTCCTATGATTAACGTCGCAGTCTCGGGGTTTGCAACGGTTCAGGATTGCCAGGGCGCAACAGTCACGCTGCTTCGTGGTGTTGAAGTCCCAAGAATGGTGTTCTGGCACGGTTCAGGATCGCCAAGACGCAACAGCCAGGTTCATTTTTGGCGTTGCAGTACCGAACATGTTGTTCTGGTACGCTTCATGATCTTCTAACGGT
>CAUYUJ010016979.1:226946-253665 GCA_963575745.1 Prorocentrum cordatum
TTGGTAATGATGATGATGATGGTGGAAGTGATGCAGTTGATGATGACGACGATGCTTATGCTGCTGATGATGATGCTGCTGATGAGGAAGTTGTTGTTGTTGATGATTCTGATGATGATGATGACGATGATCACGATCATGCCAATGATGATGATGATGCTGATGCGAATGATGATGACGATGATGATGATGTTGCTGCTGAGGATGATGATGAGGATGATGATGACGCTGATAATGACGATGCTGCAGATGATGATGCTGATGATGATGATGCTGATGATGACGATGGTGATGATGCTGATGCTGCTACTGATAATGACGCTGATGCGGCTGATGATAAGGATGCTGATGCTGCTGCTGATGACAATCAAGCTGTTGATGATCATGACGCTGATGATGATGCTGCTGATGACGATGATGAAGCTGATGATCATGATGATGCTGATGCTGTCGATTCTGATGCTGATGATGATGCTGATGCTGATGATGATGATGGTGATGATGATGATGATCACGATGATGCTGATACGGATTCTGCCGATTGTGATGCTGATGATGATGTTGATGATGCTGATGATGATGATGGTAATGATGCTTACGATGCTGATGTTGATGGCGCTGATGCTGCTGATGATGCTGATGATGAGGATGAATATGCTGATGAAGATGCTGCTGCTGATGATGATGATGATGATGATGATGATGCTGATGCTGATGATGCTGATGCTGCTGATGATGCTGATGACGATGATGATGATGATGCTGAGGATGATGATGCTGTTGATGCTTATGCTTATGCTGATGCTGATGCTGATGCTGATGCCGATGATGCTGATGCTGATGATGCTGACAATGATGCTGATGATGATGCTGCTTCTGATGAGGATGCTGTCGATGATGACGACGATTATGATGCTGAGGATGATGATGCGGATGCTGACGATGCTGAGGATGATTTGTGATGCTGATGATGAACATGAAAATGAGGATGATAATGATGATGCCGATGATGATGATGATGATGATGATGATGATGATGATGATGATGATGATGATGATGAGGAAGAGGATTATGATGGTGATGATGCAGATGATGCTGCTGCTGATGATGATGATGCTGATGCTTATTATTACCATTCGTATTCTTCTTATTAGTATGTTCATCCTTACTTTTCAAAGTATCATCACTTTTATTAGTAGTCTAATCATTCATTTGCTATTTATTTATTTACCAGTGTTATCATACATTTTTTCTCATTTGTATTATCATGCTGATGATGATGACGATGATGATGTTGTTGACGATAATGATGATGCTGCTGATGGTGATGACGCTGTTGCGGATCACGATGCTGCTGGTTATGATGATGATGATGTTGATAATATTGATCATGATGATTATGATGATGCGGATGAGGCTGATGATCCTGATTATGATGATGACGATGATGATGCTGATGCTGTGGGTGATGCTGATGATGCCGATGATGATGATGATGGTGGTGGTGATGATAATGTTGTTGATACTGATGCTGATGATGGTGATGATGCTGATGATGATGATGATGATGATGATGATGATGATACTGATAATAATGGTGATGATGCTGCTGATGCTGATGCTGATGATGATGCTGATGATGATGCTGATGATGATGCGAGGAGGATGAGAAGGAGGATGAGGATGAGGAGGAGGATGAGGAGGAAGAGGGGCAGGAGGAGGAGGAGGAAGCGGAGGAGGAATCGGACGAAGGGGATGCGGAGGAGGAGGAGGGTGAGGAGGAGGAAGAGGAGTAGGATGATGAGGATGATGAGGACGACGAGGAGGAACATGATGCGGAGGAGACAGGAGGAGGAGGAGACAGGAGGAGGAGGAGGAGGAGGAAGAGGAGGAGGAGGACGTGGAGGTGGATGAGGAGGAGGATGCGAGGGATGGATGAAGGGACGGACGAGAACGATGAGGAGGAGGAGGATGAGGATGAGGATGAGGACGAGGAGGCGGAGGATGAGGAGGAAGAGGATGGGAAGGATGATGAGTCGGCGGGTGAGGAGGAGGGGCAGGTGGAGGAGGAGGACGAGGAGGCGGAGGAGGAGGAGGAGGAGATGAGGGAGGAATGAGGAGGAGAACGATGAGGATGAGGAGGAGGACGGATGAGGAGGAGGAGGGGGAGGAGGGTGAGGAGGAGGGTGTAGGTTGTAGTAGTAGTATGTAGTAGTAGTAGTTAGTAGTAGTAGTCGTAGTAGTTGTAGTAGTAGCAGTTAGTAGTAGTAGTAGTAGTAGTAGTAGTAGTAGTTAGTAGTAGTTAGTAGTAGTCGTAGTAGTAGTAGTAGTAGTTAGTAGTAGTAGTAGTAGTAGTAGTTGTAGTAGTAGTAGTAGTTAGTCGTAGTAGTAGTAGTATAGGTAGAGGAGGAGGAGGAGGAGGAGGAGGAGGAGGAGGAGGAGGGGGAGGAGGAGGAGGAGGAAGAGGCTGAGGAGGAGGAGGACCAGGAGGAGGATTAGGAGGAGAAGGAGGGCGAGGAGGAGGAGGATGCGGAGGAGGCGGCGGGGGGGATGCTGATGCTGACGCCTCTGATGAAGATGATGCTGCTGATGATGATGATGATGATGATGCTGCTGATGGTGCTCATACGATGATGATGATGAGGATGGTGATTATGAAGTGCTAATGCTGATGATGATGCTGCTGACGATGATGTCGATGATGATGTTGAGGCTGATGCTGATGCTGATGCTGATGCTGATGGTGATGCTGCTGATGATGCTTATTCTGATGATCATGAGGAGGAAGATGAACCATATTAATAAGAACATGGGGAGGACGCGGATGATGAGGATTATAATGAGGATGACTATGACGAACAATATGGTGAATCTGATGATGTTGATGCAGACGATGATGCTGACGACGATGATGATGATGCCGATGATGATGCTGCTGCTGATGATGATGATGTTGATGCTGATGATGATGCTGATACTGATGCTGATACTGATGCTGCTGATGATGACGATGATGATGATTATGCTGATGCTGCTGATGATGATGGTGCTGATGTTGTTGATGATGATGATGATGCTGATGATGATGGTGATGATGATGCTGATGATGACGATGAGGAGGAGGATGAGACGCCAGAGGCGGAGGTGGAGGATGAGGAAGAGGCGGAGGAGCAGCAGGAGGATGCTGATGATGATGATGATGCTGATGATGATGCTGACGATGATGCTGCTGATAATGCGGCAGATGACGATGATGATGCTGATGATGACGATGCTGCTGTTCATGATGATGATGCTGATGATGATGATGCTGGTGATGATGGTGCTGATGATGACGCTGGTGATGATGCTGATTCTAATGATGACGATGCTAATGATGATGATAATGATGAGTATGACAAGCATGATGCTGATGATGCTGATGACTATGATGATGCTGATGATGATGCTGATGATGCTGATGATGCTGATGATGATGCGGATGATGATGATGCTGATGCTGGTGATGTTGATGATGCTGATGCTGATGCTGCTGCTGATGATGATTATGATGGTGTTGGTGGTGGTGCTGATTGTGGTGATGATGACGATGATGATGATGCTGCTGATGATGATGAGATGTTGCTGCTGCTGCTGCTGGTGATGATGATGATGATGATGATGATGATGATGATGCTGACGACGATGACAGTGATGATGATGTCGTCGACGACGACGACGATGCTGTTGATAATGATGTTGATGCTTATGACGATGCATACGATGACGATGATGCTGATGCTGATGTTAATGATGCTGATGATGATGATGATGATCTTGATGATGATGATGATGATGATGATGATGATGAGGATGAGGATGAGGATGATGATGATGATGATGACGACGGTGATGATGATGACGATGATGATGATGATGCTGATGATGATGCTGATGAAGATGATGCTGCTGCTGCTGATGATTTGATGATGATGATGATGATGATGATGATGATGAGGAGGAGGAGGAGGAGGAGGAGAAGGAGGAGGAGAAGGAGGAGGACAGGCGGAGAAGGGGGAGGAGGCGGAGGAGGCGGAGGAGGAGGAGGAAGGATGAGGATGATGATGATTGATGATGATGATGATGATGATGATGATGATGATGAGGAGGAGGAGGAGGAGGAGTGAGGAGGAGGAGGAGGAGAGAGAGGAGGAGGAGGAGGAGGTAGAGGAGGCGGAGGGCGGAGGAGGAGGAGGAGGGGGGAGGAGGAGGAGGAGGAGGAGGGAGGAGGCGGAGGGAGGACAGGGAGGGAGGGAGGGAGGGAAGGGAGGGAGGGAGGGGGAAAGGGGGAGGAGGTAGGGAGGAAGGGAGGGAGGGAGGGAGGGAGGAGGAGAAGGAGGAGGAGAGGAGGAGGAGGAATGAAGAGGAAGGGTGGATGGATGGATGGATGGATGGATGGATGGATGGATGGATGGATGGATGGATGATGATGCTGCTGATGATGATGATAAGGATGCGCATGATGATGATGCTGACGATGATGATGATGATGATGATGATGATGATGATGATGATGATGATGATGATGATGGTGTTGATGATGATGATGATGCTGATGATGACGATGACGATGACGATGATTATGCTGCTGATGATTCTGATAATGCTGATGATGCTGTTGTGGATGATGCTGATGCTGATGATGCTGATGATAATGATGATGATGATGATGATGATGATGATGATGATGATGATGATGATGATGATGATGATGATGATGATGATGATGATGATGATGATGCTGATGATGATGCTGATGATGATGCTGATGATGCTGCGACTGCTGCTGCTGATGATGATGATGATGATGATGATGAGGAGGAGGAGGAGGATTAAGAGGATGATGAGAAGGAGGACAAGGAAAAGTTATGCATATTGAGGAAGAAGAGGAGGCCTCCATCGGAGATTGGTTGAACTCCCACCCTGTAAAGTCGATCATCGAGTTGCCCACTCGGCTCTCGAGAGGGTGCGGCGGCCGCAGTGCTTGCGGGTTCGCCAGCTGGGCCTGACCCCGGGCCGTCATTGCCAGAGGGCGTTTTGCGGCAGAGGTCGACAGTCTTGGCTCAACATCGGCATGTTGCCTGCCTCCCAGCGGATGATGGCTTTCCTCTCCAGTGGATCCCGGCGCTGCTCCCCCCTTTGGCGGCTTCGGCTAGCCGCGCAGCTTTGAAGGGGCCCCAGGACACACAAATAAATACACACAAATAAAAATATTCCCCATATTTTCTCATATTTTCTTGGTTTCTGTCTTCCCCACCACTTCCCATATTTTCCCATATTTTCCTGGGAGTCGACGATTAATTGTGTCTGTGTGTTTTTTTCCCTCCTGAAGCTTGTGGCACACTGGTCTCCAGTGCCGGAGGCTGCCTGCGCGCTCCTCGTGGCGAAGGATTCTCTACACCTGAGGCCTCCTCCCGCGTTCCTCCTCTGCGGCCGCCTCGAGAAAGGAGGAGGAGGAGGAGGAGGAGGAGGAGGAGGAGGAGGAGGAGGAGGAGGAGGAGGAGGAGGAGGAGGAGGAGGAGGAGAGGAGGAGGAGGAGGAGGAATGAGGAGGAGGAGGAGGAGGCTGATGAGGAGGAGGAGGAGGATGATGAGGAGAGGAGGAGGGAGGAGGAGGAGGGAGGCTGGAGGAGAGGAGGAGGAGGAGGAGGGAGAGGAGGAGGAGGAGGAGGAGGAGGAGGAGGAGGAGGAGGAGGAGGAGGAGGAGGGAGGAGGAGGAGGAGGCGGAGGAGGAGGAGGAGGACTCCCTTGTGCGGCCGCCTTCCTTTTCCCTTTTGTTGCACCTGTGTGGCCCCAGTTCTGGCGCGGCCCGCCGGCTACCCGAACGCGTTGGCGCTCGCCCTCATCGGGCGGGGCTAGGCCGAGAATGTCCGTTCCAGAGCGTTCTGGAGCGCTCTCAGAGCGTCTCGTAATTGTCGTCGTCGTCGTCGACGTCGACGACGTCGTCGTCCCTCGTCGGCGTCGTCGTCGTCGTCGTCGTCGTCGTTGCCGCCGCCGTCGTCGTCGTCGTCGTCGTCGCCGCCGTCGTCGTCGTCGTCGTCGTCGTCGTTGCCGCCGCCGTCGTCGTTGTCGTCGTCGTCGCCGTCGTCGTCGTCGTCGTCGTCGTCGTCCGTCGGGGGTCCGGCTCCCTGCGGAGCGCCCTCCGCGCATTCGTGCCTGCCGCCAGCGGCTGGGAGCCCGGTCGCGGTCGCCTCCCTGCGCGCGAGGGGGGGCGCGCGCGACGCGCCGCGGTCGCCGGGGGCTCCTTGCGCGCCCCAGTCGAGGATCGAGGATCGACTGGCCACGCGCTGAAGGGGGTAGGGGGAGGGGGGAAGGCTTCTCAGAAGCACCCCTGCCTCTCAGAAGGCGTGGGCCTTCTTTGTAGATGTAAGGCCGGCGCCTTCTAAGAAGCAGCCTCCTGCTAAGACGCCCTCCCCCCTCGCCATACACCCTCCTGCGCGCCGCCAGATCGAGGTTCCAAGACCGAGGTTCGAGGATGGAGGATCGAGGATCGAGGATCGATGAGCCAAGACCGAGGTTCGAGGATCGAGGAGCGAGGAGCGAGGATCGAGGATCCAAGACCGAGGATCCAAGACCGAGGTTCGAGGATCGAGGATCGAGGATCGAGGATCCGAGGTCGACGTTCGAGATATCGAGGATCGAGGCTTCGCGGGCGCCTCTTGCGCGCGAGGGGGTTTCCGAGGAGGCTTCTCCAGAAGCCGGGAGGGCTTCCAGGAAGGCCCCCGCCTTTTCAGAAGCTCCCCCCTGCCTGCTCAGGGGGCCGGCCCCCCTCGCGCGGCTCCCCTGCGAGGCTCCGCCAGCTGCTCCTCGCCCCTCGCCCCTCTTCCCTCGATCCTCGATCCTCGCTCCTCGCTCCTCGATCCTCCATTCTCGATCCTCGATCGTCGTTCCTCGCTCCTCGATCCTCCCTTCTCGCTCCTCGATCCTCGATCCCCCCTCCTCGACCATCGCTCCTCGCTCCTCGATGCCTCTCAGGAGCTCCGGTCCGTCGGCACGGCCGCGCCGGCGACGGACCTCGACCACCTCCGCCCGCCGCTCGCCAAGGAGGCCTCCCCGAGCTCCCCCCGGCTGCGGAAGAGCAGGTCGCAGGCGCTTCGCGGCGGTCTCCTGGGGGGCCGCTCCTGGGCTCGGAGGAGGAGGAGGTACCCAGACCGCTACCCCTGCCTCGATTTCGCTTCTGTGTGCCTCCTGGGAGGCCCTCGTCGCCACCGCTGGATTCGCCTCGAGAGTCTGGGCAGAACGCACCCTGAGGGAGGCCCAGGGAGTAGCGGTATCGGTACCTTTTGGTTTCCCCACTGGCGAGCTGGTAAAGACGGGGGCCAACGCCAGCGGGGGTCAGTTAGAGAGGCGGATCTTGCAGGATCTCGCAAGGCCAGGATTGCATTGACCCGGGATCAACGCGCAGGATCCTGCAGGATCTTGCAGGATTTTGAAAAACCGGACTGACCCAGGTGTGCTTTGACATGGGTCAGCAAGCATTCACTTTCGGAGCTCCGCGCGGATTGCTTGGATCGGCCCCAGCACTGGCGATGCCTCGAGCGCCGCCTTTGGCACGCACCGTGCGCCAGGGAGGGGGGTTCCAAGGCCGATCGAAGAAATCCGCGCGGACCTTCGATTTTTTTTTCCTCTTCATCTATTCTTGGCTGTTTTTTTGGGCCGGCCGCGTTGAGGAGGATCGATGGGGAGGGGGATGATGATCGAGGGGGAGGGGCAGGAGGGGGAAGGAAGGGGGGAGGATCGAGGAGAACCTTGCGATCTGGGGGCTGCACTTTTTTCACACCGGGCGTTTTCGCCCAGTTCCGGGCCCCAGGACCATATATCGATCCGGCTCGACACGTGCAGCGGAAAGGTGGGGTTTAGGGCTCCGCTTGTGATTTTTCGCGATGCTGGATTTTTTTCGCAACGTCGGATCTCAAGGGATCGAGGAGGAGGAGGAGGAGGAGAAGAGGGAGGGAGAGGTGGATTCCATTATTTTCGTCCGTGATTGTGGCACAAGTTAATAATTTCTGGCCATGAGCTTCGAGGATGTCCCAAGCGATGGGCCCATAGTGAAAAGGATCCGCCTTCCACTCCGACAGCTGCTGCATTTGTTGAAGTTACTTAAGTTCAAGGAAACCTCATGCGATAGTCTCACTTTGAAAATGAGCCGTCTCACATCCTCATAATTTTTGCACGCTTTCAAGACGAATGTGTGCGGCGCTGAGGCGAGAGCCCCATTCATGAATGGAGCCACCCTCCATCGTTGTAGCAATTGCGAACTTTGCAGAAGAATGCGCGCGGAGTTCAAACGAGAATACCGTGCTGAATTACGACTTGCGCTCCATCCTCGTAGCGGTTGCAAGCTTTTATGACGAAGGTGCACGGCGCCGAGACGATGTCGCAATTTCGATAACGACATGTGCTCCATCTTTGCAGCTGCACGTTTTGAAGACGAATGGCGAGAGTTGCGCCTAGGAAACAGCTTGTGCTCAGTCCGTGTGCCCGTGGCGGACTTTCAGGCTCAGGGTCAACTGCTGGTGGGGAAGTCTCCAGCGAGACGCCCTGCCCGCCCCGGCGACGTTTCTGGGGGCGCGGCAGGGAGGACGTACTCACAAGGAAAAGGGACTGGGAGGAGGAGGGGGGACGGAGGAGGGGGGGTGAGGGAGGAGGAGGGGCTGGAGGAGAAGGAACGAGGAGGAGGAGGAGGAGGAGGCGGAGGAGGAGGAGGTGAGAGGAGGAGGAGGAGGAGGCGGGAGGAGGAGGAGGAGAGGAGGAGGGAGGAGGGAGGAGGAGGGGAGGAGGAGGGAGGAGGAGGAGGAGGCGGGGCTGGTGGACCTGATTGCTCAGCCCCCCTGGGGGGCTGCCACCGCCGAGTTCGTGCCCCACACTCCACAGCGCTGCAGTGGTGCGATCACGGGGCCCACGGCCCTGTGGGGGGGGTAGGGCTGCGTCGCATTCGGGACTGCAGCCAGCAGCGTCAGCTTCAGGAGGGGCAGAGGGAATGGGAGGGGGATGGGGGAGGTGGAGGAGGGCCCGTTCTGTTTGATCCTGGGCCCCATGCTGGGCCGCCGCCGTGCCGCGGCGCAGGTGTCGTTCCTCTCCGTGAGCGACAGCAACGGCGTCAGTCATCCCGTCAGCGACGGAGTCGCCCTTCATCGCGGAGGCAGCTGCACCGGCGGAATGAACGATAATTGTGCGTAGTCTGGTTGAGCGGCTAGTGCATGCATGATGTGAACGCACTGTGAGGTGTCCAGCTAGTCTAGATCGACATCAGGCCGTAGCATGAGACGAAACGAGACGACATAAAGGAGGGAGGGGGGCGGGAGGGGAGGGGTGGAGGGAGGGAGGCAGACCGTGGCGCCCCCTGCAATGCACATGCCGAGCAGGGGGTCCAGTTGGTCCAGGCCCAGAAGGGGGCAGGCGCCGGCCCTCGACCGAGGGTGGCCTGCACTGAGCCCCACATAATGTGAGGACCGTGCTGGCGCGAGCCCAGCCTGCCTCCACACCAACGGAGCTTCCGCGAGAGGCCCACACGTGGTGCCGACAGACTGGGAAGGGCCCACCCGGGATCACCCGCTGTGCGCCTGGGACGCGCAGGCGGCGGCCCCGCGGCACAGGCGGCAGTGGGGCCGAAGCGGGCTGGGGGCAAGCCCCAGGCCGCGCGCAGCACGATGAGGATCTCCTGGAGCTCCTGCAGCCCCAGGTGAGAGAAGAAGGCCTCGTGGTCGGGGCGGGTCGACAACGCGAGGGCTTGCGCGAGCATCGACACGCGCTCACCCACCACCGAGACGGCCGCCAGCGCAGCCTCCGCGGGCGGGCGGGCGATGCCTTCGCCATCTGCTCCAGCCGCCGCAGGGGCAGGTGCAGGTGCAGCTCTCCCTGGGCCCTCGCGCCGCTGCCTCCTCACCAGAGGAGGGGCCGCGTCAGCCCAGTGGGCGCCGGCGAGGGCCGCGGCGTCGTCGGGGCCCGATGCCGCGAGGCCGTCGAGCGCCACAGGCGCGACAGCCTCCTCCTCCTCCTCCTCCTCCTCCTCCTCCTCAGCAGCATCAGCCGCCTCTCCTTTCTCCAGTGCTCTCCTCCCCGCCTTGCGCATGCGGCGTCGGCGGCGCCGCTCGCGCTGCGCCTCCGTGGAGCTTCGAGCGTGCGCGGCAGCAGCAGGGGCGTCGGCAGACGAGGAGCATCCGCTCGTCGATCGGCTCCGTGGGGCGCAGCGACCGCAGCAGGCGGCAAAGGGGCGGGCGCACAGCGCCGAGGAGCGCGGCGCCGGCTGCCGAGCGCACCACGGCCGCGACCCTGCGCCGAGGTGCCTTGGCTGCCACAGCGCCGCGCACCGCCGCTTCCACGATGGCACCAGCGTCCAGGGAGCCCCTCCAGGCTCGCGCTCGCCGCGGGGAGGGGAAGCGCCGAGCCGTGCAGCCGCTTGGGCCCAAATGGGGTGGGTCGAGGGAGGGAGAGGGGCAGGGGAGGGGAGGGAAGGATGGAGGTGCGAGGGCGAATAAGAGGGGCGAAGAAGGGGATGAGGGCTGAAGAGGGGGAACAGGGGGGATAGAGGGAGGGGAGGAGAGGGAAGGGCAGGAGACAATATGGCGAAATGGGGGAGAAGGGGGGAGCGGGGAGGAGTCCTTCACCCACTCCCCATCCGCCTCCCCCGTCAACTCCCGCCCCTCCTTTTCCGCCCCTCCTCTTCTGCAGCATCCTCTTCGCACTCCCCCTCCTTCTCCTCCTCCTCCTCCTCCTCTTCGTTATCCTCTGCCTTTTCCTCCTCTTCGTTATCCTCTGCCTTTTCCTTCTTCTCCTCCTCCCTCTCCTCCTTCTCCTCCTCCAGCTTCGCCTTTGCACGCCATCAGTCTGGTCCAGGGTCGAACCTTGAAAACTGCCCCAAACCCAGAAGCCAAAAGGGCGAAGCCCCGAAAGCCAGCAGAGGCCAAAGCGGAAAACAGGGTCCAAAGACGAGGACGAAACACGAAAGGGGTTCGAGTCTGCTGCGGTAGTTTCGGACACATCTGAATTGGGCTAGGCGTTGCTGCAGTAGTTTTCTAAATGATGCGTGAATGCCACGGGCATCATCCCTTCGTCACACCACCGCCTATCTCGGATCTGATCGGGTCCAGGCTGGGGGGCTAGCATCCTTTGCGGGGAGGCGGACGTATTCAAGCACGGGCCCATGCTTTCAGATGTCCACCAAATGGCTGGAACAAGGTGGAAAGCACACCCACCGAGAGCCCACGAGTTCATACAAGGTCTAATGCGCACCCACCGACAGTCCAAGACCTTCGTGTGTTCCGTTCGTTCTGTTTACCTCGAGGGCCCAGGGCTGCTCCATCACTGCGGCGCAAAACGATACCGAACATTGTGGCACACTTAGAGTGTGCACCTCGCTTCTGCGCCTGCCCTCACGTCTAGGGGAACACATCGGTCGGAGGCTGGGGGGTGACATCGCAGTGGAATGGAGAGCCCCCCCACCAGGAAAACTAGGTTCCGGTTTCGTGTTCGTGTCTTGCGTGCGGGCGAGGCGAAGCTGCGTGGGCGCGCGAGGAGAATGATCCCGCCGTCGGATGCAAGAATCCGGCCCTCTGGTGGGCGCGCCGTGGCGGGGGGTGTCCCGCCGTGGTGTCTCGCGGTGTCCCGATGGTGTCCCACGGTGTTTCGCCGTGGGCGCGCGAGAGGAATGATCCCGCCATCGCTAGGGCGACTCCGATGCAAAAGTTTGGCCCTTTGGTGGGCGCGCGGTGGCTGGGGGTGTTCCGCCGTGGTGTCCTGCGTTGTCCCGATGGTGTCCCGCAGTATCCCGCCGTGGTGTCCCGATGGTGTCTCGTGGTGTCCCGTGGTGTCCCGTGGTGTCCCAGTGGTGTCCCAGTGGTGTCCCGCGGTGTCCCGTGGTGTCCAGTGGTGTCCCGCGGTGTCCCGCTGTGGTGTCCCGATGATGTCCCGATCGGTAGTGGGATCGATAATGATTTCGATAACGACCGAGATGTGGTGAGATCGGTAGTGAAATTGATAGTTGGATCGATAGCGAGGTCGATAGTGAGATCGGTAGTTCCATCGATCGAGCGAGCGGCAGTGAAATCGGCAAGGATATCGGTAGTTGCATCGATAGTGCAATCGATAGTGAGATCGATAGGGCGATGGATTGCGAGATCGACAGTGAGATCGATAGTGGTTTCGATTGTCAGCTCGATTGTGAGATCGTTTGAGATCGCTTCCCAGATCGAATCAGACACCGATAATGAGATCGGTCGAGCGATATCGATAGTAAGATCGATCGTAAGATCCGAGATGTATTGTGACATCACATCGCGGCGCAACATCGTCATCACGTGTCGTCGCCAACTCGAGGGCGCGCCACCAGCATCGTCATCATGACGCCCATCGCAGTCGCCAGCAGTTAATTCTTTCCCCTTTCCCCCACATCCTTATCACCCCAAGGGTGGTCGTATAGGTACACATTATATGCTTGCCTCGTTTCTTCGCATGCCCTCGCTTATGTTCTCGCTCAAACCCGAGAGGATCCTCACGTCTGCGGCGAGGGGGGGGAAGGAGAAGGAGGAGGCGGATGAGGAGGTAGAGGAGGAACATGAGGAGGAAAATGAGGAGGAGGAGGAGGAGGAGGAGGAGGAGGAGGAAGAGGGGATAAGAGGTGGAGGGCTCGTCGTCGTCAGGAGTAGACTGGTAGCACATATGTGTTGTTCTTCCACCTCGTAGGAGTTGTCATGGTTGCAGTCCCTGGGGTGTAGACTTCAGCATTGCTTAATTCTACGTCGTCGTCGTCGTCGTCGTCCTTGTCCTCGTTGAAGTCCTTCTCATCGTCCTCGTCGTCGCCGCCGCCGCCGACGTCGGCGTCGTCGTCCTCCTCGGTGTCCTCCTCGACGTTATCCTCGGCGTCGCCGTCCTCGTCGTGGTCGTCATCCTGGTCGTCGCCATCGCCGTCGTCGTCGTCGTCGTCGTCGTCGTCGTCGTCGTCGTCGTCGTCGCAGTCGTCGCCGTCGTCGCTGTCGTCGTCGTCGAGCGGGCGCGCGAGTGAGCGGGCGGACCGGCGGGCGAACGGGCGGGCGGGCGCGCGGGCGGGCGTGTCGAGGAGGCGTCCGCGCAGAGGGGCCGGCGGGCGGGCGGAGCTGGGGACGGGTGGCCTCGCAGTCGCGCCGGCGGCCGTTGGACGGGCAGGCGCGGGGGCGCGCTCCCTGTAGGAGTTCAAGCTCGAGCCCTAGTAACTCAACTGGTCCGTGGCCCCCCCCCTTCTGACTCCTATGCCCCCCCCTTAATTCCTCTGGCTATGCCCATGCCTGTGCCTGTGCCTCCCCTGACGCAGCTGCTGGGCCGCACGGTCCAGTACGGGACAGTACAGTGGATTGGAGTGTGCGCGCGTGGAAGACAGGATCGTCGTAAACGTCATCATCACCACCATCACCCATGATCTAGTTGGAGTCAACGCTGGCTGATATTTTTGCCCAGTGCATGTTGGGCCGTGTGCGTTGCGAACTACGGAGTCGTGACCCAGACCCCCGCCGACGTCGTTGTGACTCCCCCCCCCGGGGCCCTCCCACCGCGATTGTCACAGACGCCCTGGGGCCATGCCGCACGCGGCAGCCATTAACGGCACGCCAGTGGCCTTACCCGCGTGGCGGCGATGCCCAATCACTGGCGGCTGACAGGTTTATGCCCCGACGGTGGCGCGTCATGCTATAATCTTTCCAGCCGCCCTGGGACAGGCGCTCCCGTTGACTGAGCGATTTATGTTATACCGTTTTCGCCCGCAAAGACGCGGAAGGGAGGAACAGTCAGCTTCGACCTCTGCCAGTCGGTCTCCACGCTGCGCAACGCCAGCAGTACCGCGGAGTTGAAGGCTCGCCAGCAGTTCGCGGAAAAGTTCAAGCAAGACGCGGAGGAGTCAGGACTGAGCACCTCCCCCGGCCGTGTCGGACGACATGGGGGGTTACAGCCTGTCAACCCTGCGGTCCTGGTGTCGCATTTTCTTTTCGCAGTGGGCGATTTTGCGTTGTTTCGGGTCTCGCGCCATCACACATCGATCTGGCGCGAGAAGTGCAGCAGAAGCGTGGGGTCCAGGGCTTCGGTCGTGACTCTTTCGGCGAGCGGCGAGTCTGCAGTTTTTTGCGCAACGTCGGATCTCAGGGAAAAGGGGGGGGATTACAGTCTGTCAAGGGGGTCGCTTCCCGTATTGCAAGGGAACGCGTGTAGGGATTCATGACAAGGGGGCAGACGGAAAGGCCTGGGTTACAAACGCCCCCCATAGAGGAACAGTCAGGACGCCGAGATAAGGACCACCTTTCAGGGGGGTAACGATAGGGGGGGGGGATAGGCATAGGAAGGCCCAATCGCCCATTGATCGGCGATAAAGGGCCCGGTGGCCCCACCCTGAGCAGGAACGTGGGGCTTTGGTATCGGGGGTCTATGGCCGATCCATCGGCGATGTATGGCCGATTCCAGGTCGATGGTTCCCCCCCTCTGCCGGTACCCCCCTGTCGTTGCCTCTCAACCTTGGGCTCAAAAGGGGGCTCTGGTTTTCAGGCCGTCCCTTGGATCTGGGTGAGGGGGCCCCATGCATGGCCGAGGCTCGCCTGGGCCAGAAGCGCCCCGTCGCTTCTTCGTGAGGGTGACCCTCATGGTAGCGCGAAGGCTGTACTTGGGAACGAGGGAGGCCCACGAAGTCTGCCGTACGCAGCTGGCTTCGGCCCCGCCGCCAGGCGCTTCACATTGGCGCGGCGCGCGCCGGGCAGGTGCGTGAGCTGATTTGCTGACCCTTCCTTCACCGAGGCTTGCCCTCTCTCTTCCTCGCCTTCCTCGCCCTCACCAGGGCCAATGTCGGTCCGATCAGTCCGATGCGGCCCGATGCTTGCATGGTGCCGTCGTGCACCCTGCCGCGGCCGATCCGATTCGATTGAGATTCCGTGCCGATGCACCCTTATTCGGCGCACGTGCCGAGCGGATCCGATTTCCTGGTTCGATGCTGACTGATCCTGCCCTCACCCGTTCCTGCCTCCCCTCTCCCTCTCCATCCCTCTCGCTCTTGCTCCCCCCCTGCCCTCTCCCTCCGTCTCGCTCTCCTTCCCCCTGCCCTCTCGTTCTCTCCCGCCCCCTGGAGAACGGAGGAGTGCGCGAGCGTTTTCGGAGAGTTTGTGAGGCTCCATTGAGATGTCGGATCTCTCCTGAGACATTCGGCGGCTTCTCGAGAGGAGGAGGAGGCGGAGGAGGAGGCGGAAGAGGAACAGACACACTCGGGAGGAGCAAGGACCACTCGGGAGGAAAAGGAGGAGGAGGAGGAGGAGGAGGAGGAGGAGGAGGAGGAGGAGGAGGAGGAGGAGGAGGACAAGGAAGTAGTAGAAGAGGACGAGGAGGAGGAGGAGGAGGAGGAAGACGATGACGAGGAGGATGATATGCTTCGACTTCGCGGCTGATCATCGGTCGTAGACGAGGTGGTGGAGGAGGGGGACACACCCATTGCTAGCAGGCCACTCTAACTCTGGAGTGGTGCTGCCAGGAGGCGAACTCCTAGGCGAACACGGAGCCGCCGTTGAGGTCGAACGTAGCAGAGACGACTGCCAGCCCAAGCCGGCACGCTGCCACCTGCATGGTTCCGCGCCGCTCCGCGGTCCTCCCCGCGTCACATGTGCTCCATCCTGATTTGGACGTCACCCGGGGCTGCGTGCGCCAGAAAGATAGGGGAACGAACAATGACATAAACATAATGACTCGGAGGTCCGCGCGGATTTCTCGGATCGGCGCTGGAGCCCCCTGGCGGCGCCTCCGGCGCCGCCCCTGGCGCGCTCCGCGCGCCAGGGAGGGGGGTCCAGCGCGGATCCGAGAAATCCGCGCGGACCTCCGAGTTTTTATGTTTATGTTTTTTTTGTTGTTTCCCAAAAAGAGGACGGAAGGTGTAGATCCCTGGCGATCGTTGCACGCTCCGTGGTCGAAGCGCGGGCAGTCCTGGCACATGCGGCGGGTGCTGGCCAGCGGCTGGGGGCACCATGGGCACGGAGCTGCCTCGCCCCCCCCCGCGTCGGCGTCTTGGTGGCCCCAGACCGATGTCGAGGTACTTCTTTGTCACTTGACCCAGACTTCAGTGCTGGATGCGTCCACGTCGACGCGGGCCACTCCAGCGGCGTCAAGCCACGTACTGTGTACGCTTCAAGACAACGTGGATGGGGAGGAGGACCAGAAGGATGTGGATGAGGTGGAGGGATGATGCTGCTGGTGATGACGATGACGAAGACGACGACTGCGACGGTGACGACTACGACTACGACGATGGGGATGATGGTGCTGATGATGTGTGTGTGATTATGCTGTCGACCATTGATGATGATGCTGCTGCTGATGGTGCCGCTGCGGCTGATGGTGACGAAGACGATGATGATGATGCTGATCTGCGAAGATGGTCATGATGGTGACAGTGATGATGTTGCCGATGACGACGACGAGGATGATGATGATGTTGATGACGATGGCGATGACGATGACGACGAGGATGAGGTTGACGACGACGATGACGATGACGATGACGACGGGGAGGAGGACGAGGATGATGATGCTGATGATGATTATGATGTTGATGCTGACGATAATAATCCCCGTGATGACCTTGATGATGATGCTGATGATGATAATGTTGATGCTGCTGCTGCTGATGATTATGATGGCGATGTCGAGGACGATGACGAAGAGGAGGAGGATGAGAGGGATGATCATCATGACGATGATGAGGATGGTGACGATGACGACGACGACGATCATGATGATGATGATGCTGCTGATGATGATGATGCTGACGGTGCCGCTGCGGCTGATGGTGACGATGACGATGTTGATGATGGTCTGCGATGATGATGACGACCACAAGGAGGATGATCATTTCATCAGGATGGTGACAGTGATGATGTTGCCGATGACGACGACGTGGAGGATGATGATGCTGATGACGATGGCGATGACAATGGCGACGGGAATGATGACGACGACGATGACGATGGCGACGACGACGAGGAGGAGGATGAGGATGATGATGGTGGTGATGATGATTCTCATGGCGATGCTGATGCTGATGATGCTGTTGATGGTGATGCTGATGATGATAATGGTGATGCTGATGTTGATGATGATGCAGATGATGATTTTGATAGCGATGCCGATGACGATGACGATTACGATGACGATGACAAAAAGGAGGGGGATGAGGAGGTGGATGATCATCATGACGATGATGAGCATGGCGACGATGACGATGACGATGATGATGCTGCTGCTGCTGTGATGTTGCTGCTGCTAATGATGATGATGATGATGATGATGATGATGATGATGATGATGATGATGATGATGATGATGATACCGACGAGGATTGTCGTGATGATCGTGAGGATGACGAGGATAATGACGGCTATGATGATTATGCTGGTGATGATCACGACGATGACGGCGATTCTGACATGATTGGTGATGAACATGCTGCTGCTTCTGATGATGATGACGATCATGATGATGGTGATGCTTATGATTATGAGATTATAGAACCCTTGCAGGCGATAGTGGAGTTCACTGTGACGATGAAGGCTGGGTGGATGGTGAAGACGATGCTGACCTGATGCTGATGGTGATGACGACAATGCTGATGCTGCTGCTGATGATGCTGATGGTGATGACAACGAGGACCACGATGGGAACAGTGACCACGAGGATGATATGAGGGTGATGGTGATGAACATGATAATGAAGCTGCTGCTGATGATGACGATGATGGTATTGATGATGATGATGCTGCTGATGATGATGATGATGATGGTAATGATGGTATTGCTGATGATGATGCTTATGATAATGATGATGATGATGGTGGTGATGATGATGCTGATTATGGAGATGTTGATGGTGATGGTGATGGTGATGATGACGACGATGATGATAATGATGATGCTGATGCTGATGCTGATGCTGATGATGATTATTGTTGCGACGATGGTAAGGATGAGGATGAGGATTCGGATTCGGATGAGGGTTATGATACTGAGAATGAGCATGTTGCTGATGCTGATGACGGTGATGATGATGCTGATACTGATGATGATGAAAATGTTGATGATGATGATGTTGTTAATGATGATGATGATGATGATGATGATGATGATGATGATGATGATGATGATGATGATGACGATGACGATGACGATGACGATGACGATGACGATGATGATGGCGATGCTGGTGACGCTGCTCCTGTCTCTATGTGCAACCACGTGTCTCTCATGTGCCTCATGCTACCAGATGCTCCACGGGGGCGACTTCGTTGCTTTTGTCTGGAGTGGCCATTTGCCTCGTATCAAACTGATCCGTACATTGACTGCTCGAACGTTGTTGTACAGGGCTCCTTGCCGCGTGTCGAGGCACCCTCTTACAACTAACATGCTGCTGCAGGTGACATGCAAGCTCGGCACTGTTTTGACCCACGCCTCCTCATGTAAGAAGGTGAAGGCCCACCATGATCTCGACGAGGCCGGCATTTCGGCTTCAGAGAAGTGTGACAGGCTCGGACTTATGTTCCGGGGATGGTGCTGCTCAGCGTGCGATCGATCGACACCCTATCGCCAATCCCACCGAGTTTAAGGAGCTAGATAGTAAAATCAAGCTTGCCAGGCATGTATTCAAGCTCGGAGCTGCCGTTCTACTGGGATGGCCGCTCATTGAATTCAGAGGCACTGCTTGTGCCCCTCCGCCTCCCCCGGAGCCGAAGCTGGTTTCGGCCCACTCGTGGAGGGGAGCGCCCGAGTGGCTTCTGGCGGCGTGAGGTTTGTCTGGGAGGCTCGACGTTGGGAGAGGAGGAGGAGGAGGAGGAGGAGGAGGAGGAGGAGGAGGAGGAGGAGGAGGAGGGAGGAGGAGGAGGAGGAGGAGGAGGAGGGAGGAGGAGGAGGAGGAGGAGGAGGAGGAGGAGGAGGAGGAGGAGGAGGAGGAGGAGGAGGAGGAGGAAGGCCCCGCCCGACGGCGAGAGAGCCCTGGTCGAGCCGGGTCGGACCCGGGAGCCATCTCGGAGAGGCTCGGCTACAGGGTGCTCGCCTCCCCGTGTCCTGCTCTTGGCATCGCTCTCGGACGTGTGCATTTTTCCCTCGGCGAGGGCCATCTAGTTCGATGCTCGTTTTGGGGACCTTCCTGGGGTCCACCTAATGGATCTGTTCGACTCAGGTTCGACTCAAGTTCGACTCAGGTTCGACTCAGGTTCGACTCAGGTTCGACCCATGTTCGACAAGGGTTCGACTCAGGTTCGACGCAGCTTCGACGCACGAGTGGAGCGAGTGGCTCCAGGAAGGTCCCCAGAATGAGCATCTAAATCTAGGAACATCCTTGATCATTTTACGGGGCGCGAAAACGACCACAGCCACCGCGTTTCTTTTGTTGCCGCCTTCCAGCCCGCAGAAACGAAGCAGTGGCTGTGGTCATTTTCGTGGAGCTTGGCACCAGGGACATGGCCACAGCCACTGCTTCTCTTCTCGGCCGGCTGGAAGGCGGCGCAAACAAGAAGCAGTGGCTGTGATCATTTTCCCGCCCCGCACATTTGGCCAAAAAACCACGCACGAAACCGAAAAAACACAGGGAATGGACGTCCGAGCGATGGCCAGTGATGCCCCTTGGCCTCGCTCTGAGGCTCCGCCGCTCCTCCTCTCCTCTCCTCTGCCTATAACTCAAGCCTCGCGCGGCCCGCTTGGCTTCGACCGGAAGAGGTGCGCTCTCGACCCGCGGGTCAAAAAGTGTTCTGATGCCCCTAACATTTTTCTTCTGTTTGACCTGTACGTTTTCACCATTGGGGCGCAGGTTGTAGGCCTAAAAGGAAGCCCTGCAGGCCCCCAGCGAGCACTGGAATCAGAAAATTCCAGGAGGCTCAGGAAGAGGTTTGCGTCCTGACAGAGGTGTCCATGCGGACCTTTATGAATTCGATTCCTTGATGTGCACTTGACTCTTGAGTCTTTCTCGTCTGTGCCCTCCCCCTCCTCCTCCTGTTGGCGGCCCTCTCCGCTTGCGGGCACGCGGGTGTGCGAAGCTGCTCACCTGGAGCGTTCGGGCACTGCGCCGAGGGGTTTCCCTCTGGCGGTGGGCGGCTCTGCCCGCCAGGTCGCGCGGGCGGCTTTCGCTGCGCCCCTGTCCGCGGGAGTGCGGGGCGAGGCGCCTCTCTCCCGCTCCGTTCTGTGCAGCTGGTGACTTGCCCCTCCAGCTGTGAATGGAACCCGTGTAATACCCTCATATTTACTCCTTATCCTTACCTCTCCTGCGCCTGGCCGTTTGGGCTCAGGTACTGAGATAGATCGATCAGACCTTGATCGTGCGGGAGGGAAAGATATCCATCTATCCCTCCTTCTCTCTACCAACGGATCAGGGGTTCTGTACCCTTGTACTTCAACCCCATACACACCAGCTCCTTCACTTGGCGGGAGCGCGGGGGTGAAAGAGTTCTCCCGCGCCGCCAGGCGTGCAAGCGGCCCGCCCCGCTCGCATGCAGACTGGTTGCGCACCACAGAAGCTCACCAGGTATGCGAACGTCCTGGGGTGGCTCGCCTCAGGGTTGCAGTCGCGATCTGAGGCGGTGCAGCTTTTGGCAAGCAGGAGATGCTTGTGACGATGACGATGATGACGATGATGATGATGATGATGATGATGATGATGATGCTGCTGCTGCTGATGATGATGATGATGATGATGAGAGATGATGGTGATGATGATGATGACGATTAATGGTTGATGATGATGGTTCATGACGGTGGTGATCATGAAGTGGAGAAGGAGGATGGGAGGGATGACGATGATGATGATGCTGATGATGATGATGATAATGATGACGATGATGATGATGATGATGGTGATGTTGAGGATGAGGGTGAAGGTGGTGCTGATGTTGATTGTAATGCTGATCAAAGTCATGGTGACGATGATGACGATGATGATGGTTCAGATGATGATGATGATGATGATGATGATGACGCTGCTAATGATGCGGAGGAGGAGGAGGAGGATACGAACCTGTATGTACATGAAGCAACTAATTACTTTAATCTATGTGTTCATGGATATAAACATATATGTATTCCAGGATGAGGATACTGATGCTGATGACGGTGATGCTGGTGAGGAGGATGATTCGTACGACGTAGACGATGAAGAGGATAAGTATAGTGCTGGTGGATGAAAGCGATGTAGGATATTAGGGCGATGAAGAAGGACAGGAGGATACGAATGCTGATGGTGATGATGAAAAGAAGATGAGGCTGCTGATGATGAGGATGATGATGATCATGACGATGATGATTATGATGATCATGATTGTGATGGTGATGATGATGGTGAAGGATGATCAATGGTGATGGGTGATGATAATGACGAGGAGGATGGGAGGGATGATGATGATAATGATGATATGATGCTGACGATGATGATGATGATGCTGATTCTGATGATGATGATGACGACGGCGATGCTGATAATGATGATGATGATGACGATGACGGTGGTGATGTTGAGGATGAGGATGAAGGTGGTGCTGATGTTGATTGTGATGCTGATCAAGGTGATGGTGATGATGATGATGATGATGAGGATGACGATGATGACGTCAGGAATGATGATGATGCTGATGCTGATGCTGATGCTGATGCTGATGATGATGATGATGATGATGATGATGATGATGAGGATGATGATGCGGAGGAGGAGGAGGAGGCGGAGGAGGAGGAGGAGGAGGAGGAGGATACGAATTTACACGTATACTTACACGTATAATCATATTACGTATATATTCTCATGTATTAGTTCATCGATATATTCCAGGGTGACGAGGCTGATGCTGATGACGGTAATTCTGGTGAGGAGGACGGTTAGTACGACGTGTCGGATGTTTATAGTTGTGTCGGATGAGAACGGTGATACACATTAGGAAGATGATGGATGACATGAGGAGGAGGATGTTGAAGATGATGATGCAAAGAAGATGATGCTGCTGATGATGATGAGGATGATGATGGTGATGATGATGATGATGACGATCATGACGGTGGTGATGATGGTGATTATGATGATGATGCTGCTAATGATGATGATCATGCCGTCGATGATGATGTCAACGATGATGATGACGACGATGATAATGATTATGATCCCGATGATGACGATGCAGTTGATGATGACATTGATGATGATGATGATGATGATGATGATGATGATGATGATGATGATGAGGATTATTATTTCTTTTTTCGTTAATATTCTTTTTATACTTATTCTCTTTGTATTATTATCGTGATGGTGATGATTTGATGATGGTGATGTACGGCTTTTGCTGGTGATGATGATGATGATGATGATGATGATGATGATGATGATGATGATGATGATGATGATGATGATGATGATGATGATGATGATGATGATGCTGCTCATGATGATGATGATGCTGATGATGATGATGATGAGGATGACGGTGATGGTTATTGGTGTGCCTTGGCCGCCGACACATGCAGGCCGCAGTTTTGCCGCCTGCGCTCTTGATGCCTCTGGGGGCCTCGCCAGCCTCCTTGTCTCGCTGGACCTCGTCCTGGCCCAGTGACCTACCACCTGCTGTCGTTGTGGGGAAGTCGAGGGAAGAAGCACGATGACCATGACCAAGACGTGGCAGGATCTCGTCGAAGTGGATCTTGATCATGGTCCATGCCGGCCGTCGCCGATTCTCGAGGTTGGGTCACGAATTGACAATGACTAAGATGGATGATGACTAAGATAGGCACCGACGTTTCCGCATTCAGTCTTGGTCATGCTCTTCGTTTTCTGTTGCCCTAAGAACCACGACGGGAGGTCTTTGGCTATCTCTTTCTCTGCGGGCCCTTGCCAGGCTCCGGGAAGAAAGAAACGACTCGCGATTTAAAGACGGTCCCGGGGGAAAGGTTTGGACCTCAGGGGATAATGTCAAGACATGGAGGTTTGGGGAGACAGGAGTGGCATTCTTGACGCTTCGCGTCTCCCCACTGGCCCATCCAGCAGCGGTGCCCAGGCCAGTTGCATTGATAATGTGAGTGTGGGAGCACGTAGTGGGGCAAAGAGTGTGGGGGGGACAGCCGTCAAGCCGAAGATCGGGATCAGCCCAGAAGTCAACCTAATGCCTTCGCGGATCTTTCCATATCGGAGCTGGTTGGCAGCTTACTGAGTTTATGTTTGGGCCATTTCGAACGCCTTTGGGGCTCCATTGGGGCCCTCTTGGGCCATCTTGGGGATCTCTTGGGGCCCTCCTGGGGCCATCTTTTGTGCGCTCTTGGGGATATCTTGGAAGCCATCGATCAAAGAAGGTGGTGGTCGGAGGAGGACGAGGGGAAAGAGGAGTGGGAGGAGGAGTGGGAGGAGGAGGAGGAGGAGGAATTTGAGGAGGAGGAATAGGAGAAGGAGGACGGAACAGGAGGGTGGGAGGAAGGAGGAGGAGGATGAATAGGAGGAGGAGGGAATAGGAGGAGGAGGAGGAGGAGGAGGAGGAGGAGGAGGAGGAGGAGGAGGAGGAGGAGGAGGAGGAGGGAGGAGGAGGAGGAGTTAGGTAGGTAGGTAGGTAGGTAGGTAAGGTAGTAGTTAGGTAGGTAGGTCTGTGTCCCGTAGAGGATGAGGAGGAGAAGGAGGGAGGAGGAGGAGGAGGAGGAGGAGAGGAGGGGGAGGAGGAGAGGATAAAAGGAGGTGGACGAGGATAGGAGGAGGGGGAGGTAGTAGGAGTAGGAGGAGGAGGAGGAGGGAAAGAAGGAATAGGAGGAGGAGGAGGAGGAGGAGGAGGAGGTGGAGGAGGAGGAGGAGAGTAGGAATATGAGGAGGAGGAGGCGGAGGAGGAGGAGGGGGAGGAGGAGGATTCTAGGATTCTAGATTGGCCTCGCGCGCGCCCGCGAAGCTTCACGAGGTCTGGGAGGAGCAACTGCCTCCGACGACAACGACGACGACGACGAACGCCGGCGGCGAGGACGGCAAACGACACGACGACGACGGACGAACGCACGCCGATGCGACGACGACGACGGACGAACGAACGAACGCAGCAACGCGGGCGACGACGCCGACGACGACGACGGTGGTGGCGGCAGCCGCCCGCGCGGAAGATGGAGAGGAGGAGGAGGAGGAATATGAGGAAGATGAGGATGAGGATGAGGATGAGGATACGTGCTCGGTACAAATCTGGTCGCGCCTTCCGCGCGCGTCGTGCGCGCGCGGAAGGGCTGCGCGGGTAGACCGCGCGCGGCCCGCAGCGGCTGGATGAGGATACGATGATGATGATGATGATACAGATCATGCTGCTGACGATGATGGTGCTGATGAGGATGCTGATGATGATGACGGTCATGCTGAGTATGCTCATGATGATGGCGATGGTGATGATGCCGACGATGATGCTGATGCTGCTGATGATGCTGATGCTGATGACGACGATGACGATGATGCTGATGACGATGCTGCTACTGATGATGATGACGACGATGCTGCTACTGCTGCTGATGATGATGCTGACGATGACAATGATGATGACGAGGATGATGTTGCTGCCGATGACGATTAACATGACGGCGATGATGCTGATTCTGGTGGTGGTGATGATGCTGATGGCGGTGATGATGGTGCTGCTGGGATGCTGCTGATGATGCTGAGTAGGATGATGAGGAGGACGACGATGATCATGAAGACGATGATGATGCTGATGATCCTTGTGATTGTGATTGTGACGATGATCATGACGATGACGACGATGCTGCTACTGATGATGATGAAGATGATGATGATGCTGCTGATTCTGATGATGATGATGCTGCTGCTGATGATGACACTGCTAATGCTGCTGATGATGCTGATGCCGATGCTAATGGTGAGGATGATGATGATGATGCTGCTGATCATGATGATGGATGATGATGGTGCTGCTGTTGATGATGGTAAGGCTGATGATGATGTTGATGATGATGAGGTTGCTGCTGCTGATGATGATGATGATGTTGGTGATGCTGCTGGTGATGATGATGACGATGATGATGCTTATTCTTATGATGACGATGAAGGTGATGAACATGATGCTTATTAGTATTATTATCATCACTCTTATTAGTATTGTTGTTGTCGTTAGTTTTATTACTATCATTTTTATTGTTCTAACTATTAGTATTAATATCCGCAGTAGTTTGATTATAATTACTTCCATTATTATTATTATTATTATTATGATTATGATGATTATTATTATTATTATCATTATTATTAGCATTAATATTATTATTATTATGATGACTATGATTATTATTATTGTTATTATTATCATTATCATTATTATTATTATTGTTATTATTGTTATTATTATTATTGTTATTATTCTATTATTATGATTACCATTCTTATTACTATTGTGTTTTTTATTATTGAATCGCTTCGCTCATTCCGCCGGCCCGTATTGTGCCCTCGCTGGCGTCTGGGCTTTTGGGGGCCTTTTGGGGTCCTCGTTGGGGGTTTCTTGGGGGCCTTTTGGGTTTCTGTTGGAGCCTCTTTGGGGTTTCTTGGAGCTCCTTTGGGAGCATTTGGGAGCATCTTGGGGCTTCTGGGAGCCGCTTGTGCAGGAATCCAGAGACCCCCGCAAGGTTTATTCAATCGCTTCGCTCACTCCGCTGGCCCGTATTGTATGATCGCTACTGCTTCGGCGCGGGCTCGGGGCCATTTCGGCGCCGCCGGAAGGAGGAAGATGAGGATGGGGAGGGGGAGGGGAAGAGGAGAAGAGGATGAGAAGGAATGGAGGAGGATGAAGATAAATATGAGAAGGAGGATGAAGAGAAAAGGGCGGAGGAGGAAGCCTCTCGATGGCATCTTGCGGCGCTCTTGGGGCCAAACAGGGCCGTCGTCCAGATGCTTCTTTTGGAGGCCCTGGGGTCTGTTGAGAGGCCGTTCGGGGGCGCCTGGGAGACATTTTTGAAGCCTTGTAGGGCCTCTTTTGAGCCTCCTTGGAGCCTCCTGGGGTCTCTTGGGGGCCTCTTGGCGGCATCTTGGGCCATCTTGGGGGCCTCTCGGGGCCGCCTGGGGCCCTCTTGGGGCGGAAGGCTCGAGGTTTCGGTTCGTGGTCCCCATCTTGGGCTCCTCTTGGGGCCGTCTTGGGGCTCTTTTGGGCCGTCTTCGGCGTCTCTTGGGCCGTCTCGGGGCCCGTTTGGGCTCTCTGGCGGCCTTCTTGGGGGCCTCTTGAGCCGTCTTCGTGCGCTCTTGGGGGCCTCTTGGGCCGTCTTGACTTGGAGCATCTGAAAGCCGAAAATGCGGCAAAGCCAAAATCCTTCCAAAACCATTGTAAAATTGATGATTTTGGCCTCTCGGGGCGCTCTTATGAGGCCTCTTGGAGGCCACTTGGAGCGCCTTGGCGGCTTCTTGGGCCGTCTTGGGATCATCTTCGGCGTCTTGGAGCGTCCTTTGGGCGTCTCGGGGGCCTCTTGGGCAGTCTTGGGGGCCTCTTGGGGCCCTCGTGGCGCGCTCTGGGGGGCCTGAGAGGCCGTACCCAGGAGGAAAACCATCTCTGAGTAGACCTTCCTGGGACCTTCCCGGGACCTTCCCGGGCTGCGGTTGGGGTACTTGTCGCCGGGGGACCCCCAGGGGCCGCCCCGTGCGCCCGAACTAGAAGAATTGTGAACCAGTTATTGGAGATCTTAGCACGCCTCTGGCCGCCCTGGCCCGTTGGGCC
>CAUYUJ010016980.1:0-42500 GCA_963575745.1 Prorocentrum cordatum
ATGAACCAGAGGCAACAATTATCCGATTCGCCGCACCTCCAGTTCTCATCAACTTCCCGCCAGCATCCGATGTCACAGCTGACGGGGCCGACAGAATCCCAGTAGCTGAACGTATGTCCGCACCCGGTGGGGACAGCGGTGGCCTGCAGGAGTGCGGCGGCCGCGAGCACCAGGCGGGCCATCGCTGTTGGGGTTTCGGGCCGATAGAAGCAAAGAAACCGCTGCCTGTGCCGGCGGGGGCGGGCTGAACCAAAGCGTCTTGAGCCAACTGGCTACGGAGGGCGCTCTTGAAGGCTCTTGGGGGTTTGGGGGGGTGGGGCATCTCGGGTTTTGGTTTGGGCTCCCCTGGTGGCATCTTAAGACTTTTTTGGGGCGCTTCGGGGGCCGGGGCCGTCAGGCAACGACTCGCGCTGAAAAACTGGCCGTAGGGAAGGTGGCCAGACCTCTGGGGGTCCACGCATCAGAAAGACTGGAGCCTAGATGTCTGGGTATTGCAGTGGCCAGACTCTGAGCGACGTAGCTCGCAGCGCTCCTCGGCTTTTCAGTGTCCTCAGCGTGCGACAGAGCGGTGGGTCTCGTGAAACCCTACCACAGCCGACGTCCACGCAGGAACTCTCCCAAGGGACGGTCCGCGGCCTTCAGCCCAGGACCCAAAACCCAAGGCTCCACGGCGGTACCGCGTGAAACACAGAAACCAGAGGCGGAGCAGTCTCTGTCGCATGTCGCGAGGGCGGCCCTGGCGACACGCTACGGCCCACGCGAGTGGATAGCGTGTCGCTGCGATCCTCGGGACGCCGACGCGCGGGAACTGGGGCGTGGATAGCGCAGACATGCGACGTCTTGATTTCGTCAATACGCGGCCCCCGAAGCCCCGACCCTTTCCCCGGGGGCGGCTCTTCATCCTGAGACGTTCCTTGACGGAAGAAGAGGAAGAGGAGGAGGAGGAGGAGGAGGAAGAAGAGGAAAAGGAGGAGGAGGAGGAGGAAGAGGAGGAGGAGGAGGAGGAGGCGGGAGACCGCGCTCGCATCGTGGCGGAGGATGGGGGCATGGCGTCATTTGCGCAGGGCACGACCGCAGGAGGATAACTACCTAGCGGACGGGGCGACACTGAAGGCGAGGTTTCTTTGAGGACGGCATTCCGACGAGCTTGTTTTGCAGTGTTGGGCTGAGGTTGACATGGCTGACATGAAGTGGGCGTGGCAAGTTTGTGGCTGCAGTCTGCCGAGCATTTCTGGGTTCCAGACAAACCGATCGTGCAGGCTGACGGGGGCGAAGCAACGCTGGGGGGGATTTCCTCGCGCGAGGGGGGCGCGGTGCGCGTGGCGCCAATCTGGGGCGGGTTTGGGAAGGTGCCAGCAGAGGCCGCGGGAGAACCTGATTCGAGGCGCAGACCGAACGTGCCGCGGTGGTTCTGCGCGCGCGACGACGCGGACGTGGACGGGTCGTCGACGGAAATGCCTTGCACTGTGGACGGCTGGTGGGCCGCGGGGGCCGAGGTGGCATGGCCTGTTGTTTCCGACGTTTACCGGGCGCGGGAGGCGCGTGGCATCCGCGCTTGAGCACCTCAGAGGACGCGCTGTACTCATGAGCTGCTGCTTCGTCGAAGGTTTCCTGTGGCGTCGCGCGGTCCGTGACGCATGCCGCATGGAGTCGGACCAGTTCCAGGGGGGACTCACGCGCCTCGTCCATTGTGACGCGCGGCTCGCCGGACAGCGCGAGCGTGACGTGGGTTGCAGGGGGCTGCAGACGCTGGGCGATTCCGCCCCTTCCTACGGGGCCCGGCATGGGCGAAGACGTGGAGCCGTCGGGGCAGTCCTGGCATCGCGCTGCTCGGAGAAGTGACGCGTCGCCGATGTTCGATGTGAGCGCTCTTGCAGGAGCGTTGCCCGCAGGGGGCGACAGCCCCTGCTCGGACTGGTGCGTCTCTTCTACTAATACTCTTGTGGTCTCGAAGCTGCGTCCTCGGGATATGGCTACGTACAACTGGCCGTGCGCGAAGATTGGCTTTGGTAGATGCACGCCGAGGCGACCTTGGAGGGACTGTCATTGCGATTTGTTAACAGTGATGACCCACGCCGGTTTCACGGGGCACTGGCGTCGTCGGAGCACGAATGGGAGTTCGCAGTCCCCGCAAGGGTCGCAGCAGATCCGCGGCAGCAGCTCGACGTTACCCGCAAAGGGCCCGGCGACGACACGGACGACCAGGAAGTGCGACCTCATTCGTTCTACGACGAGACGCGCGCCGTTGCAGAGGCCTCGATGCGGAGCGAAGTTCCGCAGCAGAATTACCAACGACCCGTGTCGCAGTCGGAGCTCGTGAGAGGGAAGTCCAGCGGTCTGGATGTTGTTCAGGAGCTCCGTGGTGTACGTGGCCCCGTGGTCTACCTCGGCGATAGCGACGTCCTGGCTCGGGGAGTCGACTTCTGTGTCGCTCGGCAGTTTTGCGTGCATGAGCGCATTCAGGGTGTCTGCTGCCTGGTTTGTTGGTGTCACTACGGCTCGGGATGCGTAGTGCTGGTGCCACTGGGCAGGCTGCGCAGCGTCGACCCCCTCGCACACCCATTCCAGCAAATGCTCTGGCTTCCAGGAGTGGGGGGCGAGGACGGCGTCTGGGAGTTCGACCACGCACGCTTGGCACTCTATGTCTACGCCGGTGAACGGCGGCGACCCACAGGCGCCATCGCCGACGCTCAAGCAGAAGTCGGCGAAACCTGTGCCCGCATTGGCCCGCATGTTCTTGCAGGGGCGAAACTTTTTGACGTGAGCAGAATCCCACCACGGCATGGCAGCCAAGGTGCGGTTGCAGACTGCGTCGCGGTCGAGGTATCGGAGCACGGGGGGGATTTGGCGGAAATCGCCTCCGAAAGCCACGGTCTTCCCTCCGAAGGGCCGGCTGTTGCCGAGGAGTTCCTGTAAGCACCTGTCTACGGCCTCAAACGTGGCGCGCGAGGCAGCGGGCGCTTCGTCCCAAACGATCAGTGCCGCGTCTACTATGAGTTTCGCTGCCGCCGACTGCGCTTTGACGTTTGCTTTGCAGCCTTCCAATGGGACGGGGGCGGGGGGGCGGAAGCGGGAGTGCGCGGTGCGTCCTCCGGGCAAGAGTAGTGCTGCGATGCCCGACATCGCTACAGCCAGTGCTATTATGCCGGTCATTCGTACATAATACAAGATCTTCTTGTACACGTGGGTTCTGCCAATGCATGATGTTGGCGACGTCTGTGCTGCGGGGGCCGTCTACGCGTGCCTGGGCGAAGTCGAAGATGGGATGCTGGTCGTCGTCGAGAGCGAGTCGGTCGAACTCGTCTTTTTCTTTGCAGAATTCTGACGGGCTGCGCAACTCCCGCGCGCATTCCTGCGCCGCTCGTTCGGCGGGCAAAAGAGCTCCGTCCGGCGACGGCGGCGCGATCGCGTAGGCTGCAAGCGTGGACCCGTAGAGAGCCAGACTTTCGTCGACAGCTCGATAGACGGTGGGCGGTTCTACGGCCTGGTGGTGTTCCGACAAGTGATGTAAAAAAACGACGTCCCAAATCCGGCTTTGTCGTTGATGTCCATCCAGACCAGGAACTGGGCGAACATCTCACAGAGACGAGAGAAGCTTCGCATAACCCTGCACGCCTCCGCAAGTGCGGCGACCACTTCTATGTCATCGGCGAGGAGGCCCAAATGCCTGGCGTGCTCTTGGAACGTGGGGTTTGCATCCGTGCTCGGTGATCGCTCGAGGGCATTCCACGATGTGGCTTCGGCTCCGCGGATGTGCAACAACAGGAGGCGTAGGTAATATAATTCTCCGGCTTGCAGCTTCACGTCCGCGCACCAGCATTGCGCCGGGTGCAAGTTGGCGCGCGAGACGACTCCGGTTCATCTGTTACGGTGCCCTGAGAGCACTCTCCCTCCAGGCCCGGGCCGATCCCGCGCGTGGCTCGCTTCGCCCACGCTGCGGCGGCGCCTCCCGCGGCCCCCGACGGCCTAGATCTGAGCACGCAGCAAGAGCTGTGCCCCGGACCAACGAAATACGTAGGTTTACGCCGACAAGGTGGGTTCAGGAAAACTGCTTTTTTCAAATGAAATCTTGAGACGCGGTTTTGTTCGTTTTGCATTGTGTTTTACGCGCTGTCGTGCGCGCCAGACCTTGAGCAGCGGAGTCAGGCCGTCTGGAATTCGTTGGCAGAAAAGTAGACGTAAAAGTCAGGACACCAGAACGCGAACACGAAACCCTGGAAATTTTGATCAGGAAACCTGGATCTCCCACCCGAAGACACCATCTGCGCCACCCTCGCGCGAAGCTGAAGACCGTGGCTCGAGCTACTGAACTCTAACCCTCTAGCCTGCTAAGTCTAAGTGGAAGAATTCTCTACATACTCGTGGGCACCTGTGGTAGTTGCCTGGAGGGCGCGGCACCTCTGGGGGGTGGCTGGACTGCGCGGACTGCGCTGCGCGCAAGGGCTCATTGCGCCACGCGCGTCGCCACATGTCTGAGAGAGAATGCAGAGGGGGCGGGCGGGGCAGGCGGGCGTGGACGCGGGGGAAGCAGTATCGGATAAGGCGGCAGCCACGTTGGATACGACATGCGCCCGATGACGTCGTTGTTGCGCGCTTGGCGTTCACGGCGGACCCAGCGGACGCGTTTGCTGCCCCATTGGAAATGCAATGGAATTCCCGGGTACTTCAGGGACAAGATAAGGGATCGGTCTGGGCTCTCTGGCGCGGACGCCGCCTCTGCATTGAGGATGAACCGCGCTTCGAGTTTCGTGTGCCGAGTCAAAGCGGCGTGCACTGCGGGGGTCTGCTGTCCGGATTCGAATTGCACGACCTGCTCCATAGGCATGTGTACTGGAAGTCTCTGGACCTGGTGGCTCCGCCCATGCATTGGAAAACCCGCGAGGCGCCACGCGGCCTCCGGGGCCCCGACGTATCTACAATCGAGGAACTCTTGTACTTCATCGCGGACGTGCTCGAGACAAGCCCTGTCCGGCCCCTTGCACGTGTACTTGTGCAAGTGCTTGATAGGGCGGAGGGAGGTGCACACTTCTGCGTTGATGTGGCAGTCGAATAGCTCCAGTAAGTACGGATTGTACGGCGCCACGCTACGTGTCCAGGACTCCGTTTTTCACCGTGAGGGGAGGGGTGGATTCTCGGCGGCGGTGCTCGGGGTACCCGTCTTCATTGATGTTCGACTCGGATCGGAAGGGCTTCGGGTACCGTTTGGTGCAGAGGCCGTCCTTCATACACGAACGCAGCGGGTTGAGGGCACCGCACGGCCCGTGGATCATGTGACGTTCTACTAATTCGTAAAGGCCCGGTTGCGTCGACGGGTCAGGGATTTCGGCGGACACCAGGTGATTCACGTCAGTTGCCGTCTTTGGCTTATCGTTCTCGGCCAGGATCAGAAGGAGATGAACGTGCGGGAGGCCGCGCTTCTGGAACTCCACTACGCACGTGTACGCCACCGCTTCTCCGAGAACGCGCGTGCGCGTGAGTTCGTGGAGTAAGCGTTTGAGCTTGCAGTGAAAGACCCGGGCCACGATGTCTGGCCTGTTCGCCGCCGTCTCACCAGGGCGTAAGTTGGCGTGTATCTCGGGCCAGTTTGGATTGGCAGTCATTGCAATGAACAGGTCTGGGCGTCCATTTGCGGCCACCAGAGCCATCGCGTCTAAGTGCAACTGGTGCAGCGCGCGCGGTGACCCGCCGAAGGACGCAGGGAGCACGACTGGCGCACCGACCGTGGCGCGAGGCATGGAGTTGGGATGCACTGGAGGGGGAGGCGGCGGCGGGAGGGCTGCGGGCTCCTGTGCGGCGTCTGCGGCGTGCAGGTGGCCCAGGAGGCCACGGAGGGTTTCGACGCGCAGTTTGTCCTGATTCTTGATGACCCATTGCAGACGCTGGCTTTCTACTTTGGCGTAGGCGTCCACTACGTACTGTCGGAACAGTCGACCAGCGCAGTGTGGGAGTTCCACGGTGGGGGAATCCGCAGGCTCGCGCTGCATGGTGCGGTAGGCGTAGAACTCCCGCAGGTGAAGCTTGCGCGTTGTCTTTGCGCCCACGGCGTCCGCGTGCAATGCGGTGGAGTAACCGACAGTGCCAGCGACGTGGATGAGAGGGTACGTAAGCGGGTCCACGTGCTCGGACAAAAAGGACAACTCGTGGGTTGCGCCGGAGCCGTCTGCGCGACGTGTAAACACAGAGACGTAGTGGGGGGGCAGGGGCCCCTCGCCGACAACGGCGCAGGCCACCTCGGCCGCGGACGGGGCGCCGCATCGTCGCGGGTCCTTTTCCACACCCCCCGCGAAACGGAGCACGTGTTCGGGTGCAGATGCGCCATTGGCGGCCCTAGATGCTTCGACGACGTCGCGCGCGTGTCGGAAGTGCGACGGGTACGGGTTGGCGGAAGTGTGCACGAGCATTCTGAGCAGGAGGTCGAGGACGTCTCGTTGCAGGTCGGGGAACGACTCGGCTCGGGCTGTCGTCGCTTCTGCGGGGTCGTAAATGTAGAGTTGGGAGTACTTCGGACTGCGACTCGCTACTGGGTACAGCGTGCCAGCGGACCTGAAGGCGCGGCCGTGGAGTGCGAACGCCGGCGGACCTCTGCCAGGAGACCTCCGTGGGGGTCTTCCGTGCGGCGACAGTGTTCTCGCTGTTGAAGGATGCGAATCCAAGGGCGCAGTTGCACGACCGAATGCGCTGCATGAAGTGGTCGTGGGAAGGGCCCGGGCGAAGGAGCTGAGCCATTTCGGCCGGAGTGGGAGGCAGTAAGGGGGATGCCAGCCAGGGCCCCGTACCTGCAGCACGCGCCGAAGTCCTTTTCTACGTGCTGCCGGGCAACGCGCGCGTTCGGCGAAGAAGCGCAGTGCCCCGCACGTGGCGCAGGCCCCTTGAAAGTGGCCGGTCGGAGAGAGCGACGCTTTCGGAACGCGGTTGCTGCACCATTCGTCTGTCGACCACCAGCCGGCGCGGTGGCCGGTGCGTGCGCCGAGAGAAGTCCCAGGCACGGGTTCTGCGAACCAGTTCCGATGCGCTGCGCAGGCGGGCGGACAGCTGGACGAGTTCGGAAGTGCTACGTGGGTCGACTTGAGTTGACACCACGGCGCGGAACATTTCGGCGAGCCACGTGCTCGGAGGTACATGCGGGCGGCTGCCGCCACCTGCTTGCGGAGTGCTTGCAACGGATCGCTACGTGGACGGGCGTGTGGGACACCAGAAGACCCCGACGTCGGAGGGGGATGGGGCCCGGCGGCGGCGGTGGCTACCGCGGCATGTCGGACGTGGTCGGGGCAGTATCCAGTGGCGTACATTGCTTTCGTCAACTTTCTGTCGCACAGTGGGAAGGAACATGTGGGTTTAAAGCAACGTTCGCACATGCCGCTGTTGCGCGGCACTGCGCGTCGCACGCCATGGCGGGCGGGGGCGCGGCAGCCGGCCTTTCCGGGCCCCTGGCAAGGGGGCCCCGCGAGGCAACAGTGCCTACTTTCCACCGCGGTGCCGAGAGGGCCCACGCGAAAAGCGCACCCAATGGCGCGATTGCTACATGGCTTCCCTTTCCGAATGCACGCGATGCAGAGGCCGTCGGACGACTTCCGTTGAGCTACGCCGTTGCACCCAGACGAGCTACAAGGGCGTTCGGCTTGCTCGTAGGATCGTTTGGAGAGGGATGGTAGCGGTTGTGGTGTGGACAGCCCACGCGTTCGACACAGGCCTGCTGAACCAGGGGTGGGACGGCCGTCGCACCTACGCGCCGCGCATGGGAAACAGGACGAAGTGCAAAGACAACACAAAGTGTCCTCTGGCGACTCGACTACGTTCGTACACGCGGGCGTGCGGCAGAAGTGGAGCAGGGCGGGCGGTTGGCAGACGAGGCAGCGCTGTCCGTGTTGTCGAGGGACGCGGAAGTTGCAGGTGGCCGTAGCGCAAGGAAAGACCCCGACGATGCACATGGGGCATTGCGCGCCCGTTCGAGATGTGCTTTCTTGCACCGCTGGCGCCCCGCACTTCGGAGCGCTACATCGCGAGGGCGTAGATGCAAGCGCCGTCGAAGACTGGGCTGGAGCGGCTAGAGAAGGGCTGGCGGCTGGGCTGGCTCCGCCACAGTGAGCGCACAGATCTGGAGTTCTGGGCGCTCCTCGGCGCGAGAAGCTCACTGTGCACGGTCGACGTCCGGCTTGGCATGGGACGCAAGTGCTATGGGCTGCATCGCTCCGTTCCTCCTGGCAGCCAGGCGATGCGCAGGCGAATTGCCGACCAGGGTTATAGGGGCAATAATGGTTATTGTGATGGTTAACGCATTGCGGAAGCCGGCCTGATGCATTTTTGACCTTTTGCCGGACGTGGGAAGGACACCCCAGCACCGCGAAGCGACAGGGCAGGGAGCCTTCAGAGCACGGAAAGCACGGGCCAGATGATTTGTCGGTTGCCAGAAGGCGGCAGCCGACGCGGGCGTTCCTTCGCAAGTTCCACTCACGCGTGGTATTGTGGCATGGGTCGGAATCGTGCGTCGCGCAGAAAGTAGGCGTGACATGTGTTTTTGGCCGTCGGAAGGGTGGAGCTACAGGAGCCTCGCACTGGGGGTGGGCACACCGTGCATCTGCCGAAAGGCACCACTTGCAAAATATTTGACGTTCTCGTTTGTTGGTGCCTTCGACTGGGATTTGAGCTTGGAGTCCACTGCAAATTGGATAGTTATGACACGTGTGTCGCGGCCGCTCAGTAACAGCTGGAGCCATGACCATGAATACGGAGGTGCAGGGAGCGGCGGCTCGATCCGCGATATGGATGGCAGCCTGCAGTGCCGTAAAAGTAAGCAGGAGAATACTGACTGGTGACTGCGGAGGCAGCAGCATCATGTCTTCAGCCGATATGGGGTACGGGGTCGGTGGAGCAGGACGCGGAAGTGCAACACGGAGACCTTGTTGGAAGCTCCGGGAACAGCCTCGGCGCTGACCTGGGCCCCGTCATGGCTCCATGGATGGGCCAATGGTTGTGCACGGAAACGGAAAGAGCGCTGAAGGAACTTGCCCGAGACGGTTCATGGCACCCTTCGCTCTTGGGAGCGTAAATGTTAAGGGCTGGTTACGTCACTGCTCCCCGTCCTCCTCTCCTCCTCGTCCTCCTCCTCCTCCTCCTCATCATCATCATCAGCCTCCTCCATGTCCTCCCCGCTCTCTTCAATCTGCCGTTCCTTCTCTTCCTACACCTCGTTCTCGTCCTTCCTCACCTCGAGTCACTCCCCAGTCCTCCTCATCCTTCGCTCCCCTTCCATCCTTGTCATCAGCATCCCTCGCCACCATTACTTACGCCTCCTCATCGTCATAATGTATGGTGTGGCTCTCGCGTGGCCATCATTGGGCTGTCTTGGGGCCTCGCATGACCCTCTCGGGGTCAGTTTTTGGAGGCATACTGGAAATCTCTGGGGCGTATTGGGGGGAGATGTTGGGCCTCTTGGGAGGCTCTGGGGAGCCTTTTGGGGGGCGCTCGGGTGGCCTCGGGGGGTTTCTTGCGGCCTTGTGGGCCCCTCTTGGGGTCCGCTGGGCTCGCTTAGGCAATCAATCTTGAGGCCATCTCAGGGCCCTCCTGGGGCCGTCTTGGGCGACTCCTGCGCCGTCCTGGGGCGCTCTTGGGCCGTCTTGGGACGCCTTTGGGGGCGTCTTGGGCCGTCTTGGGCCCGGCTTAAGGGTCTCTTAGGCCGTCCTGGGGCTCTCTTGGGGGCCTCTTGGGCCGTCTTGGAGCGTCGGAAAACAAAAAAAGCAAGAACGCGAAAAACATCGAAAGAACTAATGACAAATCAGCGTTTGTGGCCTCTTGGGGTATCTTGGGAGGTCTCCTGGAGGCCGCTTGGGGCGTGTTGGTGGCCTGTGGGCTCGTCTGGAGACCATGCTGGCGCGTGTTGGAGGCTCGCTGGCCTTTTAGGCAGTCGTCAGGCCATGTCGGGGCCCTCCTGGGGCTGTCTTGAGCGGCTCCTGGGTTGTCTTGGGGCTCACTTGGGCCATCTTGGGACGCCTTTGGGGGCCTCTTGGGCTGTCTTGGGGCCGGTTCAGGGGCCTCTTGGGCCGTCCTGGGGCTGTCTTGGGTGCCTCTTGGGCCGTCTGGGAGCGTCGGAAAACAGAAAAAGCGAGAAAGCAAAAAACATCGTAATAACCGATGAACAATCACGTTTGTGGCCTCTTGGGGCTCCTTGGGAGGCCTCTTGGAGGCCGCTTGGGGCGTGTTGGTGGCTTCTGGCCTCGTCTGGAGGCCATGCTGGCGCGTGTTGGGGGTCCGCTGGGCTCGCTCAGGCAGTCTTCAGGCCATGGCGGGGCCCTCCTGGAGCTGTCTTGGGCGGCTCCTGGGCCGTCCTGGGGGCCTTTTGGGCCGTCTCGGGACGCCTTTGGGGGCTTCTTGGGCCGTCTTGGGGCCGGCTTAGGGGCCTCTTGGGCCGTCCTGGGGCTCTCTTGGGGGCCTCTTGGGCCGTATTGGAGCGTCGGAAAGCAGGAAAAGCGAGAAGACAAAACACATTGAAAAAAACAATGAAAAAAACAACGTTGTTTGCCTCTTGGGGCTCTCTTGGGAGGCGTCTTGGAGGCCGCTTGGGGCGTGTTGGTGGCCGCTGGGCTCGTCTGGAAGCCATGCTGGCGCGTGTTGGAGCGCTCGCGGGCTGTCTTGGCTGGGCTGGAGCCCGCCCTGGCGGTCTCTGGAGCCGAACGGGAACCCTTCCGATCGGCCCCGGGGGCCCTGCACCCCCATGCGCCCCCGAGGTCCTTGGGCTCGGCCAGGGGACCTCGTCCCCCGGTATATATATATATATATATATATATATATGCATGTGTATACACACCTATAAGCAGATATACGTGTGTAAATATACACACACATAGTGTACACATTCACACGCACACATATATATATATATAGATATATATATATACACACATGCATACAAATATATAACAAACCTGCCGTGGCGCTTTGCGCCATGCGCCTTTTTTTCCGGACCCTCCCCAGCAAAACACAAGATAAGATGAAGCCGGGATCGGGGCAAAATTTGACCGGGATAAAAATCATGCTCGGTTTTTCAAATCACCGGGGGCGCCGCCGAACGGGCCTGCCACGCCTTGGGCGCCATCGGCTTCGCGAGGGAAGAAAAGCGCCCCGGCGCGGATGAAGCCACGGCGCGTATTTGGCCACGCGCACGACCGAGGGAATTCAGCGCCAAGCGCCTTTCACTCCAGAAGGCCCGACGTCAACAAAACAAACTTGAAGCCCAAAGGGGGCCCCAAGGAGGCGGACCGCCAAAACAATCACGCAACCAACGCAACGAAAAAACACGAAAATGTCAAACATCGCGTTACTCAGTGACCTCTTCGGCCAAGCAACACCGCGATAATGCCCAAGACGGCATTGGAAAAAAGTCACGCGCGCGGCCAGGCGACTTCCCCGCGCCGCCCCAAGGTTCCCGAAACGCGCCGAAATAACCGTAGAGAACACCCCGGAAAGTCTTTGGAAAATCCCCGCGCCATGCAAGATCCGCCACCGAACAATCTCGCGGACACCTAGCGCGCGCGCGGGCGTCCACCATGGATGCCCAACTCCAGTTTCCGAGACAATCGCGCGCAACCGCCTGGGGGCCTCGGCAACCTCGCAATTGGCCCAGGGGCCCGCGGGCCCCAGGGAATCGAATACCGAGTTCGCAACTCCGGAAGCATAGGGCGCGGCGCCAGCCAGTCGCTCGTCTCTGGCTGACAGTAGGACGCCTGGAGACCCGGTAAAACCTAAGGAACCGCTTTTCAGAGATTCGCAGAACCAGAAACCGGGGCGCGCCAAATCCTCGCGTCCGAACTTCTCTGAGAATCTCTGAATATCTCTGAACTAGCCATCCCGCGTGAAACATTCCCATAGACCCAAAACCTCGGAGCTGGCCAAAACTCTCTGAGAGTTTTTCGGCCCGCGAAATTTGGCGCGCCCGGATTTCTGGTTCCGAGATCCTCTGAAATCGCGCTGCGGCGGCGCCCAGCAGGTCCTCGCGCGCCCAGGGTGGGGGCCGTGGACATCGCGGGCCGCGATGGTCCCGACCGCGAGGTCCTTCCTCCTGCCCCTCGACGAGTCCACGCTCATGGACACGCTCTCTGCGCTGAGCGTGGACCGCGCCATCCGCCGGCACTTCTGCGCGACGACAGCCAACTGGCCGCCGACGGACAAGGCGATTTTCTCCGAGCTGCGCGTGCCACCGAAAACGTACAATAGCCCCGGGCTCGGGGAGAAACATTTTCGAAGCATTTTCAGGCCGCCAGCGTCGTGGCTGCCGACCCGCCGTGCGCCGACCGAGAGACTAGCTGGGTCCACGACGTCCACGGCGGCGGGCGGGCGCCCAAGAGAGCTGTCGCCACGGTGCGCGCGGCGGGGCGCCCGCCCAACTGCAACCGCAAATGCGGCCTCCATGGCGCCACAGGCGTAATATGTGTGACGCATTCTCGGGCCCCCCAGCAGCGCATTGGCCAGCGCCCAAGTCCCTGAAACGCAAACCTACTGTGTCCCCCGTGCAAGCCGCGCGCCCGCTCACAATGCTCGTGCACACCAGATTTTCTGCCCGCCCTCAACAGTTTAATTGAGCGCCCATGTGTTACTTGGGCTTCTCAAGCCCTCGAACACTCTTTGGGAACTTCTGCGAATGCGCGCGCTACGCTCCACAACTCGGCGTTCTATTTTTCTCTGGACCTCTCCCAGAATCTCTGGTTCCGATTTGTCCCGATCTTCCGCTCAGCTGACAAGATCATCGCTTGCTTCATCAAGGGGGGCCTCGAGGCCTGGACGGGCGACCGGCTCATTCTTCCGATAACCCTGGTGCCTGCTGACACCGCGTTCGCCCGATGCGCTTGCACGTTTGTGCGCAGGAGTGGGGAAGGAATGATGATTGCCTCACGCGCGAGGGTCCTTTGAGGAAATAAGGAGCGTTCCCATGGCACGCCGAAGAAGCCGCAGTAGCTCCGGACAAATCGATTTCTGGCCGTTTCCTGAATGTCTGGAGGGCTTCAGGAAATCTTCGGTCGTCGAACTTCGAATCTAGATCCATTGCCTGTCTCTCTCGATCCAGGAACTTAAACCTCGAGCCTCAAGCGTGGAACCAAGATCGTCGGGTCAGCTCGATGTACTTCGTGGGAGAACGCCGCCTGGGCGATTTTGGAATTCTTTTGGGCCGTCCTGGGGCCCTCTTGGGCCGTCCCGGGGCCTTCTTGGGCCGTCTTGGGGAGCTGGGGCCCTCCAGAGGTCTTCTGAAGCCATCTGGGGTCCTCTTGGGGGCCTCCAGTGGCCTTCTTGGGGGTCTCCCATGACTTTCGTGGGTTTCTCTTGGGAGCCTTCTGGGGGCATTTTGGGCTTGTGGGCAATCTCGGAGCTCTCTGGGGCAGTCTTGGGGCCCTCCTGGGCCGTTTTCAAACCCTCTGGGGGGCCTCTTGGGCCGTCTTCGGGCGATATCGGGGTCCCATCGGGCCGTCTTGCACGCTGCGAAGACCCAGAAAGCGGCGGGTATGCCCCCCCCCAAAAAACATGTTCCTGAAGGAATGGAACGATGTTTACTTCTTCGGGCCTCTCGTAACGGCCTCTTTGGGCGTCTTGGGGCCTATTGGGCCGTCTTCAGACCATCGAGGTTCCTCTTGGAGCGCTCTTGTGTTGTCTTGGGTCTCTCTTGCGCCTCTCCGATGATCCCTCTGATCGCCTTGAGTCTGCTCGCCAGGCCCGGCAAGGCGCCCTGGGAGGCCTACAAAGGCCAGCGGACTGTTTCCAAGGGCGTCCAGGGGGCCGCCGAGACGTCCGAAAGGGCGTCTGGAGCGTCCCTGAAGGGGGGGTCTGGTTTAGGTAGGGTGGTGGATGTGGTGGTGGTGGTGGTGTGTGTGGGGGGGGTCCGGGTAATAGCAATACAGGAATCGGAATGTGTATATATGCGTGTAAGTTCTAGATATAATATATATATATATATATATTTAATTATATATATATATATATAAATATAAATGTACACACACGTACATACATACATGCATGCACACATACATACATACATACATACATACATACATACATACATGCATGCATGCATGCATACATACATACATGCATGCATGCATACATGCATGCATGCATGCATACATACATACATACACATGCATGCATGCATGCGTGCACCGATATATACATATATGTATACACATATATGTGTGTGCAACTATATGCATATACATGTACATATAAATGCGTGTATGTATGCATGCATGTATGTATGTGTGCATGTATGTATGCACGTATGTATGTATGTATGTTTATGTGTATGTATGTATGTATGTATGTATGTATGTATGTATGTATGCATGCATGTATGTATGCATGCATGTGCGTAGGTACGTATGTGTTTGTGTATGCATATATATATATATATGTGTATATATATACATAGGAACCAGGAAACCAACAAGGATGGGCCACACACACACACGCACGATAGAATCTGGAAGGCCCTGGGGGTCCCCGAGGCTCTCCTGGGCCGTCCCCGGGGGCCCCAAAACGGACCAAGAAGGCTCCAACAGGCGCCGAAGACGGTCCACGAAGGCTCCAACAGGCGCCGAAGACGGACCAAGATGGCTCCAAGACGGCTCAAGAGGCCTTCAAGACGTCCCACGAGGCCTCCAAAAACACTCCCGAAAAGCGCTCCAAGAAGCAAACATCGTCAAATTCGTACACGACAGCTAAACCTTTAGCATCTACGACTTCTCGGCCATCACGGCGTGGAAGGCGGTCCAAGAGGCCTCCAAGCCCGTCCCAAAACGGCCCCAGAGGCTCCCAAGAGGCCCTCAAGACGGCCTAGGAGTTTCCCAAGACGGCCCAAGAGGCGCCCAAGACGACCCAAGAGAGCCCCAAGACGGCGCGAAGAGGGCCCGAGAAGGGGAGCCCGAACCGAAAATTCGACTCTTCCACCCCTAGCGGCCCCCAGGAGGCCCCAATAGGTTCCCAAAAGGCACCAAGAGGCCCCAAGAAGGCCCCTCAGAGGCCCCCAAGAGGCCCCCAAAACGCTCTAAAACGTCCCCAAGATGCCCAAAAGACGCCCCGAGAGGGCCCAAAACACCCCCAAGAGGCTCCGAACCTGCTTCAAAGAGACCCCCGAAAAGCTCCCAAGAGATCCCAACGAACATCCAACAGGCCTCATACCCGCAACCTCGGCACGGTGGCGGGATGGACCGAAGACCATTCGATCCGCCGCCCCCTGTCGATTCATCGCAGGGGTGCCTGGCGTACTGAATCCTCTCGGTTTGGGTTTTGGTTCTTTTCCAAAAGAAATCCCCCCGGGGCTTTGGCCCGTCCGGCCTCTCCCAATTGTTCGCTCAAGATGGCCCAAGATGGTCTCCAAGATGGCCACGCTGGCCCAAGATGGCTTCCAAGATGGTCCAAGATGGCCTTCAAGTCCGCCCAAAATGGTCCGAGACGGCTCCCATACGGCCCAAGAGAGTCCAAGACGGCCGAAGACGGCCCAAGAGGCCCCCCAGAGGGCTCCAAGACGGCCAGAGAGGCCTCCAAGAGGTCCTCCAGGAGGGCCCGAAGAGGCCAACATCATTGATTGTCCTTGGGTTTTTTGAAGGATTTTCGCATTCGCTTCTTCTCGGCTTTCCGACGACTCAAGACTGCCCAAGAGGCCCCCAATATCGCCCCAACAGCGCCCAAGAGGCCTCCAAGATGGCCTCAGGACTGCCCAAGAGGCCCCCAAGACGGCCCCAAGAGGGCACAAAGACGACCCAAGAGGCCTCCAAGATGCCCAGACGGCTTTAAGAGGCCCTTAGGGACCCTAAAAGAGGGCCCCAAGACGGCCGCGAGAAGGTGCCCCCCAAACAAGCTTCGACGGCTTGTCAGAGTCCAGGATGGCCGAAGGTTGGTCGAAGTGGCCCCACAAGACGGCACAAGAGGCCTTCCAAGGAGGGTCTAAGGCCATGATATCCACACTAAACATTGTTATCCTCTTGGACGCCCTGTCAGATTTTTGCATTTGTGCCTATTTTCGGCATCCGACTGCCCCGATACGGCGGGAGCCCCAAAGATCGCCCACGTATCGACAAGAATTCATGGATGGCCCAGAACGGCCCAGTAAGGGCCCAAGACACCCGCAAGAGGCCCAAGCGGCCCCGGAGGCTTTTTAAAGAGCCAAGATGCTCCCCAAGGACGGGCCTGCAATTCAGAGGGCCCCAAGTCGGCCCAGAGGGATCCCCCAAACGGCTTCCGACGGCGTCGGACGGGCCAGGAGCCCACCAAGACGGCCGAAGATGGCCCTAAGATGACCCAAGACGGCCCACGAGGCCTCCAAGAGGGCCTCCAGAAAGGGCCGAAAAGGCTCAAATCAAGACGGCCGAAGAGGCCTCCAAGATGCTCAAGATGGCCTGCAAGACGGCACTAAAGCCCTCCAAGACGTCCTCCAAGAAGACCCGACAGGGTCAAACTGGCCTCCAGGCGGCCAAGATGACCTTCAAGATGCCCACGTATTCCCCGAAGGCTTTCCAAACCGATTCGGGGAACACATGGTCCGATAGTTTGGCAAGTCTGGCCTCAACGTGCGGCCACATAGGCGCTTCCACAAAGGCAGGGGGCGGCGGTGATTCGCCGTAGGCGTCTTCGATCCGCCGCCCCGTGTCGATTCATCGCAAGGGTGCCTGGCGTGCTGAATCCTCTCGGTTTGGGTTTTGGTTCTTTTTCCAAAAGAACTCCCCCCACGTTGGCCTAAGATGGCCTCCAAGGTGGTTCAAGATGGCCTCCAAGTCCGCCCAAGAGAGGAGGAGATGCCTCCAAGTCCGCCCAAGAAACCTCCAAGACGGCCCAAGACGGCCCAAGAGGCCTCCAAGACGGCCCTAGAGGCCTCCAAGAGTTCCTCCAGGAGGGCCCAGGCCAAAATCATTGAATCCCACCAGCCCTTTGGGCGTGAGTGGTTTAGGGAGCTCTCTCTGTCCTCAACCCCCCTTCTTCCCCTACCCCCTCCCCCTGGGCCTGGAGAGGGCGGGCCGCGGGTCGTCAGGGGAGTCTTTTTCGACGCCTGGGAGGGCCAAAAAACGACGACCCTCACTAGGATTCTGGCCCCGAGGGGGGGGAGGGAGTTTGGCGCCTGAACTCGTCGTTGAAGTAATATCCCGGCAAAGCAACCTAACAGCGATGTGTAGGAGCATATCTGGAAGCATTCCCCTTAAGATTCAGATGAGAATCCAGTTGTAGAATTGTGCTTTCCTCGCAGTCGTAGTCGCATTCGCGATGACAGTCGCAGTGGCAACGGCAGTCACAGACACAGCCTCAGCCTCAGCCTGCCTCAGCCTCAGCCTCAGCCTGCCTCAGCCTCAGTGCCTGCCTGCTTCAGCCTCAGTCTGCCTTCAGCCTCGGCGTCAGCCTCAGCCTCAGCCTCAGCCTGCATCAGCCTCAGCCTCAGCCTCAGCCTGCCTCAGCATCAGCCTGCCTCAGCCTCAGCCTCAGCCTGCCTCAGCATTCAAAATGTGGCCCGGGAATGTAGTTCTGGGAACTCGAAGAACACGAAGTGGCCTACAGTTGGCTCCGGGCATTCAAATTCATGCCCAGGAATGGAGTTCTGGGAACTCGAAGACCACGAAGTGGCCTACTACCATGTCTTTTTTGGTTGTGTCGGGTTATAATTTGTTACAAGGGATTATAACGTTCACTATAACCTACATACAACCTGCTACAACCAGCTTATAGCGCTCGTAACATCCTAAGTCACACCCGAACGTGCAAAAACAATATAACCCAACACCAGAGGATATAAGTGTTACAGGATGGTTATAATTCCAAGATAACGTCAAGATAAAAGTTATTCAGAAACTTAGGTTGACTTATAAAAATTAGCTTGGGAGTTAACTTGACTTACGAAAAAGTTATTTTGAGTTATGAAAATCGAATTCTACAAACGTGTCGCCTTCTACAAACCCAGTAGTCGACCATCTTGGGAAATTCGTCACTGGGCCAAAACTGCTACATACATGTACCTTCGCTTCTTACACGTCTATTTACAAAAGCCAAAGGAACTTCATCAAGAAGTTGCTGCAACCGTGCCTCGGTTGAGGGTCTGTGGCTTCTTGGGCTTCTGAGTTTGGGGCGTCCCTATGCGTCTTCGGGCAGAATTGTGAGGCCTCTGGTTTGCTGCCGCGTGCGCTCCATGCGTGCTCCTGAGGGTGTCTCGGGGGCTCTGACAGGGCGCATAATGATGGCGGTGCTGGCTATGATCATGATGATGATGATGATGAGGATGGTGGTGATGATGGTGGTGATGGTGATGGTAAACATGACGATGATGATGATGATGACGGTGATGATAATGATGATGATGTTGATGATGGTGATGACGATGATGACGATGACGACGGTGATGATGATGGTGGTGATGACGATGTCGGTAATGATGATGATGATGATGATGATGATGATGATGATGATGACGCTGATGCTGATGCTGATGCTGATGGCGTGCGATGGAGATGATGTTTTTGTTCTCTCGCTGCCGTCGCCTAAGGTGCGTTGAGCAGGTCGCGGTTCTTGCGAGCAATTCTGGTCCACCTAGCCAACTTCACCACGCGTTTCTCGAGCTCATCGCCACTGGATTCAACCTCGGTCGGGCTGCCGTCGACGGGCGAAGGGGGGGGCCTGCGAACATTCACGGGGCGAGGGGTCCCGTCTGATGCGACTCTCTCAGCGGTCTGGCGCCAGGCGCGTTCAGCTGCTTGGTCAGCGGCTCGGCCCTCAGCGACCATGTCGCCAGCGACCTTGGTGTCCAGAGGGGGCGCGGTCTGGTCCTCAGCGACCTTGGTGTCCGAGGCGGCCTGCACATGGCCCTCGGCGGCCTTGTCGGTCTGGTTGGCGACGACCTGGCCCTCAGCGGCTTGGTCAGCGGCTCGGCTCTCTGCGACCTTGTCCTCCGCGACCTGGTCAGCCGCTCGGTCGGCCACGACCTGGTCGTCAGTGGCTTGAACAACGGTCTGCGGGTCCTCAGCGAAATTGTCCGAAACGGCTTGGCCCGCGGCGCCTCTGGCCGCGTCAGCGCCGCGTCGAGCGCGCGGTCGCAGCAACAGACAGGACTCGCCGCGAGAGCTCCTGTACCGAATGGGCGGGAGAAACTTCGGCGGCATTTTGACGCTGAAACGGCAGCGGTATGACATCGATTCAAATACGGATGATGGTATTGTTGGCCGCGGGTGGTTACAATGTATGTTGTTGGTTACAATACTTGATGCCGAGTGTTTTGGTGTGCGTGGTTGTGTTTGTCGTTGTTGGTCGCTTTGAGGTTGGTGACAGTGGTGTTGTTGTTGATGATGTCAGTGTTTGTTGTTGGTTGCGGAGTATTTATGGTGATGGCGCTGTTTGTTGTTTGGCAGTGGTGCTGTTGTTGACGATGTCAGTGTTTGTTGTTGGTTGCGGAGTTTTTATGACGATGCGGTTGTTTGGTGTTGATTGTTACGGTGAGTATTGCAATGGTGATGGTCATGCTGACGAATGTGACAATGGCGATGACGAGTATGGTGAATATGGTAACAATGATGATGATGATGATGGTGATGATGATGATGATGATGATGTTTATGATGGTGTATGGTGGTGTTAGCCGATGGTTGCAGCTGTGCTTGGGTGACATGCGATGCTGATGGTGGTGTTTTTTTTTGATCAGGCGCTGCTAAGTGTCGTGCAACAACGATGGCGTGATTACGCCACCAATCTCAGCAAAGTAAATACTTCCAACTACATTGGGCGCACGCACGATGCAGACATGCGCGCCCTGCCTCGTCCAAGCTGACGGGCTGAGCATCGCGCAAGCGTGCGCGAATACAACGTATTCGGGGCGGGCTCCAGTGGTGCGTGCGAAGCCAAAAGCAAAGCCTAGGCGCATAAGCCCATGATCTCGCCACTGCAGGAGGTCGCCCTTCCCGAGTTCACCCGTCGGCGAATTCAGAATGAGGGCCCAGGCCACGCATTGGATGTGGCACTGGTCTGTCGCAACGAATTCTGCGTTGCATGCGTGCACGGGGCCGCGCAGACAGAATGGTTCCAGCGTGTCTGGCTTACTCAACGCCTTGACCAATCTCTGTAGATCGCTTGCAAGAACGGTGATTGGGCTCTTGTTGAACGAATAGCCGTGCACGCGCTTCATCACTTTGTGATGGCGCTCAGGGCCAACACAAGACAACAGAACGCGCCAACGAAGCCAAAACTCGGGCACGTGTTTCTGCAGATGGATCTTCCTTTTGACGGACCTCGGGTAGATGCTCTTGAACAGTTCGTGATGCGTCCGCATGGCGCTCTGCAGCGTCGGCACGTCGGACAGGTCACCCCTCTGGAAAATTGCCAACATGACTCGAAGCAGTGCGAAACAATCCAACGCCCGCTGCAGCCCTGCGAGGCGCTGCGGTGCCACGACAATGTCAACGAACAGCCCAAGCACAACTGCGGCAGAGAGCGCCTCTGCTGCAAACCCTCTGAGGTGCTTGCCAGGCGCCGCAACGATGCGATCAACAAAAAAATTGCGCCCCAAACCCTTTGTGTTTTTCGGGGAGGTGACTTGGCTGCACCATGCATCTATGTCGTGCTTGGCGATGCCGTGTGAGCAGAGCAGGTTCACCAGCCCGTTAATCTCATATTGCGCCACCCCCCCTGACGCGACGTACACGTGCATCCAGTCAGGGTACTCGCACCATGGCGGTCGCAGCGTGGTCCTCACGAGGTCGTCCCACAGCACCCCCTCGGGGTCCCACTTGATGCCAGTGCTCTGCTGCAGAAAGGCGAGGTCCCCTCCGCCATGTGCGCACGCCGCCACGCGTCTTGCCAGCTCGTGCAGGGTTTCGGGCGTGTGCGGGTCCATGCGCTCGTACTCGGCGCTATCGACGTGGACCAAGTAGGGGTGGTGAAATGGGCGGCACCGCCCCAATATATTCCGACACCATCCGCACGGCACGCTGCCGTTGAAACCAACGTGGTTGAATGCCCTCACATGCTGCTCCCAGTCGGCGACGAGCACCGACGGCTTAGCGCGAAATTGCATAAACTCACCATTGTGTGTCAAGCCAACGCAGCTCAAAGACTCGAGCAACGGGCGGGTCATGATTCGAACAAGGTGTGAATCTGTCACTTTGTTTTTTTTCTGATCAGCAACTCTAACGTAAGCGAACGGCATCCAAGCAAAATCCCCGTTCATGAACCAGGCGGGGTATTGCAAGATTGTGAAATAAAGGCATTGGCAAGACCGTCCATCGTCAGGGCGCCTTTCGTTCCCTGGCTTGGCCTTGTCTAAGTACAGCACAATGTCCAAAGCTTCTGGGAACGCACGCTGTACTACACCGCTGAGAAAACGGAAAAAACTGGCCGATACAGAGCACAAGTAATACAAGAGAGCAGCTGGGCAAACCTGATTCACCGCCAGCGTACCACCAGGCCCCACGATCAACGTGTTCGCGCCGACAGTGCCATAGGGCGTGCTTGCGTTCCGAATGGAATGGAGGTGCCGATGCGATCGTTTGCGCGCCCATTGCACTCTATGGGCGTCCGATGGAACCGTGTCTGCCATAGCCTGAATCATCGTTAGTGCAGCACATCCGCTCGCAGCCGCCGCGACTGCGTAAGTCTCGAACGCAGCATCGTTTTTCCTTTTCTTGCCAGGCATTGGGTTCGTGGACTCCGAAACGGTGCACTGAATTCGGGCCACAATACAGCTGAGCCCAAAGCGGCTAACGTGATGGCGATGATGTGTGCGATGTGTGGCCATGCGTGTCGTCTGCACATCAAGTATATGTGAGTCGGTATGTTTATGAGTGGGTCTACAAGTATCTGTGAGTCCGTCTGTTTATGAGAGTCTACAAGCATCTGCGAGTCGGTCTGTTTATGAGTGTGTCTACGTGATACATGGTGAATGTGATTCTGAGTGGTCGAATTCTGAGAGGGTATGATTCTGAGTGGTTTGATTTGCATTTAGCGTCTACGTGACTTATCTCGGAGTCGAGGCTCTCCGGCGTGGTGTCGAGCGTTTCCTTGCGTTTATCTTGGAGGAGAAGAAGGAGGAGGAGGAGGTGGAGGAGGAGGGGGAGGAGGAGGAAAAGGATGAGGAGGAGGAGCGATCAGGAGCGATCAGATGAAAGGACAGCGTACGTCCACAAACGGCGCCATGGCCTTCGGTGACCTGGCCCGCTTGAGGGTTAAAACTGAGGCCTCAGTTTTAACCCTCGGAAGTGGCAACTTGAGCCACTCCCTCGGGGGGTGGAACGCGACCACTCTACGACGATTCACGCAGGCGATTTCGACGGGCGTCTAATGTCATGCATTGCAGCAACATGTTCTTAACGCAGTAGAACATGTTGGCGTCAGGGGCACCAGTAATGATGAGCTGCATGGAGTGCAGTCGCTTCTCATAGACTCTATTAACTTTATTGTTGTTGCATTGGCTTTTCACCCAGCTTGCCTGCGTGAATCGTCGTAGAGTGGTCGCGTTCCACCCCCCGAGGGAGTGGCTCAAGTTGCCACTTCCGAGGGTTAAAACTGAGGCCTCAGTTTTAACCCTCAAGCGGGCCAGGTCACCGAAGGCCATGGCGCAGTTTGTGGACGTACGCTGTCCTTTCATCTGATCGCTCCTGATCGCTCCTCCTCCTCATCCTTTTCCTCCTCCTCCCCCTCCTCCTCCTCCTCCTCCTCCTCCTCCTCGACCCCTGAAATGCGACATCGATGTCGCGTTTCAGGGGTCGTTCCTCTTCCTCCTCCTCCTCCTCGTCCTCCTCCTCGTCGTCCTCCTCCTCGTCGTCCTCCTCCTCGTCGTCCTCCTCGTCGTCCTCCTCCTCCTCCTCGACCCCTGAAATGCGACATCGATGTCGCGTTTCAGAGGTCGTTCCTCTTCCTCCTCCTCCTCATCCTCCTCCTCTTCCTCCTCCTCCTCGACCCCTGAAATGCGACATCGATGTGGCGTTTCAGGGGTCGTTCCTCTTCCTCCTCCTCCTTGTCGTCCTCCTCCTCGTCCTCCTCCTCCTCCTCCTCCCCCTCCTCCTCCTCATCCTCCTCCTCCCCATACACACTCATTGAATCCTAAACTCAAGATGCCCTATCTGTTGAAACTGTTTTTTGCATATACGGGAGGATCCAGCAAGTCGAAATCTTCGTAAAGAATGGTCGCTCGCGCCTATCTTTTACACCCCGTCTGGCTCCATCCAGAACCATGTGTCAGATGTAATTTCAGCCCCTACATGTTAGTTAAATCCAAGCTTCATCTCTGCATCATCTCTACTGTATGTATGCCCTGATTAAGCCGATACGTTGCCAACACAATTTCCAGCGCGTAACTTCCAATCGTAGAGCTTACATCCCATCCATCTGAAATCGAGAATTATGATTGGAACCTTCTTGAGGTGTTTGGGGGGCCCCGTTTGGTTTTCTTAAGCCTCGAAGGGCCCAATCAAACCCTCGAGTAGGCCTTCGGAATCTCAGATCTAAAATTCGGAACTTCCGAGGGGGGGCGGGGCCGGCACATTCCGGCACACGTTCCGGCACACGGGGGGGGGCCCGGCACACGATACATTCGGTTGGGCGGAGGGTTCCGGCACACCTCCGGCACACCTCCGGCACACCCCTCTTTCCCGCGCGAGAGAAGGGGGCGGGGGGCAAACGAGGACTGATGGATTCTGAAGGGTCCGTTGTCAGAGTGAAGTGGGTTGCTCAGTCCCCTCTCTCCCCCCCCCATTCACCTCATCATCTTCCTCTTTTCCTCCGCTTCCTCCTCTCTCTCTCTCCCTCAGCAGCAACCTGTTTCTCTCCTCTCTCTCTCTCTCTCTCTCTCTCTCTCTCTCTCTCTCTCTTCTCTCTCTCTCTCTCTCTCTCTCTCTCTCTCTCTCTCTCTTCTCTCTCTCTCTCTCTCCTCCCCTCTCCTCCTCCTCCTCTCCTCCTCTCTCCCTCCTCCTCTCCTTCCTCCTCTCCCCTCCCTCCCTCCTCCTCCTCCTCTCTCCTCCTCCTCCCCTCCTCCTCCTCCTCCTCTCTCCTCTCCTCCTTCTCCTCCTCTCTCTATTCCTCCTCCTCCTCCTCCTCCTCCTCCTCCTCCTCCTCTCTCCTCCTCTTTCTCTCTCTCTCTCTCTCTCTGGCTTCCGCAGTAGGATGATGAATGTGATGAGGGTGTTCCCGATGATGATGGCGATGCTTGTAATGATGAAGGTAGTGACGGTGGTGATGATGTTAGTTGTTATGATCCAGTAACGACGATTGCCGACTGTGCGATATATAGTTGTGGTGGGGATGGTGGGGTGGTAATCGTGATTGTGATGGCGGTGGGAGTGGTCAGAACGATGATGTCGATGACGATATGTGGCGATTGGAGCGGTGATGATGAGCATGGCGATGGCGGTGATGCTGACTTGGCTGCCAGCGGCTCTCGAGCAGTGGTTCGCCACAGGCTCGAGCGTCTGAACATCCCAAACGAAATCACACTGCGCACAGTGTGGCGTTGCCTGCAGCGCTCTCACTTCGTGACATCCTTGTCCTCCTCGATGGGCTCCTCCTCATCCTCGATGAGCTCCTCCTCATCCTCTACCATATTCTTGGCCTCGGTTACCTGCAACTTCGTCACACGAGTCGTCTCTTTCAGCTCCTCCTTGACGCTCGCAATCTGCGCCTTGACATTCTTTGGGTTCGCGATCTGATGATTGTCCAACGCCATCTGAATGAGCTGCAGGACGGATGCCGCATTTGCGGTTGCGGCCTTGTTCTTGTCCAGGACGTACTTCGGGACGAACTCGATCCACTTCTTCTCGCCCTCCATGCAGCCGCATTGTGCCTTCGTGAGGGTCTCGTTGGCCTTCTTGATGGCGGCCTGAGCTGCCGTGATCTGCTTCTTCATCGCCTCCGTCAGGGGCACAGCCTCGTCGCCGCCGCCCTCTCCAGAGCCTGCAGGTCCCTGCGGCCCCTTTTTCGCTCTCTTCGGCTTGTACTGTTCCTCGCAGGAGGCCGTGCGCTTGACTGTGGAGGAGTCCCGCTGCCCTGACTTGCCCACGCTCTTGTACTGCATGTCCTCGATGAGCTCCACGCCCGAAATCGGGTCCGTGAAGCGCCTCGCCCTGGCCAAGATGCCCTTCAGCCTCAGTGGTTTGTTCTTGCACTTCTCCTTCAGGTCGTCCTCGTCTAAGAAATCCCCTGTGCCCTGCATCTCCACCTCGGTGTAGGTCTCGGACTTCTCCTCGATCTCTGCCAAGACCATGGCCTTCAAGTCCTCTCCGAACACGTCCTGGGCGCGCTGGAAGAACTGTGCCTTGTCGACCACGGTGCTGCTGAAGGCAGCCTTGGTCTCGTCCCCGAGGACGCGCATGATGCGAGTGTGGATGGTGTTGCACTTCGTACAGCGGCCTTTGTTGGCCCCCGTCGTCTCGCCCTTGCACACGCTGCACCTCGCTGCTGCCATGGACGTCGCTGAGCGGCAGCCTCGCTGCAGCAGAACTTGCCGAGTGGAAAAGTGCTCGGGCCAAAATGGCTGCGGTACGGCAGGGGGGGGGGGGGCAGGGGGCAGAGGTGGAGGAGAGGTGAGGCGTGAACTATAACAACAACTTGACTTGTCCCCGCCCTGACGTCGCCGATGGCACAGTATATTTTTTTTGGACTGGCCACGGGCAACGATCTACCGCAACTGCATTATAAGGCCTGGCCAAGACGGGAGCAGAAGACTGCAGCTGCATTATTGGTCGCTCCTCCTCTTTCTCATCCTCCTTCTTGTTCTCCCCCTCGACTTCCCAACGCCCTCCCCCGTCGTTACTTGAGGCAGGCAACGCATCAGCGACCTAAAACTCACGGCGACCCTCAATCACTCGAGCTCCCATCACCCGCTGGAGCGTCTGACGGAGCGTCTGGCTTGACGATCATGCCTGGCGGCGCCCAAAGTGCATGGCGCTTGACCCTGGCAACGTTCGGGGCATCTTTTGAATGGAGCGCGCGAAGAACGGGCTTCATCATGCGCTCGACAAGCTGCTCGAGGTCCTTGTTTTCAGCCTTGAGAGCGTGCACCTGCGATTTGAAGCGGTCCTTGCTCTTCTGCAGCGACGTCGCCTTGCGGACCAACTCCTCCCGTGACATGTTCTTAATGTCTTTGCTTGGCATCTGGTGATGTGTATCGAAGTTTCGACTGTCGCCCAAACGTGAGGACAGAGCCCAAAATGGCTACAGACAAACTTGCGGTGAAGATGGGCACATAGCGATGACGGTGGCGATGTTTGTCAGTGCTATCGGTGATGTGTTTTGTTAATGTGGTGTTAACTGGGTATCAATGCCTCCATTATGCAGATGGTGATGCTGATAATGACGACCATGCTGATGACAATGGCTGGGATGACGATGGTGGTGATGATGGTGATGCTGTTGAGTATGGCGATTGATGGTGATGATGGTGATGGTGGTGATGATGGTGGCGGTGATGGTGATGGTGCTGATGCTGATGGTGGTATTGATGTTGACTGTGGATGCGGTCGCATATGTGATGACCATAGCGCGGGGGCTGTTTGTTTGGAAACTATAGGCTGCTGCGGCCTTCGCCCGTCAGCGCAACCTGCGACAGTGCTGCGCAGCTCAAGGGAGCTCGCCCACACTGAGGGCGAGCCAAAGAAAAAGAACGAGCGGCGCCAGAGGGCCGCCGCCCGAGGCAGAGCGCACTCGAGAGCAATGAATGACCACAAACTCCACTCGCGCACGGTGTATCAGTCTCATCCTCATCTTCCTCCTCCTCCTCCTCCTCCTTCTCCTCCTCCGTCTACGCGCACGTGCTCCGCACGTGTTTCACGCATGCGCCCCACGCTTCTGGGCGACCACCGTACTTCTTAAAAGAAAACACAGTCTCTTTTGTGGACCCAGGGCACGGCTTGACACGGAACGATCCGTGAGCCTCAGAAGTGTAGATCGTGGCGGGCCCGAAATACCTGGGAGCCGCGCTCTTCGAAAACTTGAGGTCGTCGGCAGAGCTGCTGGCCATGGCGGGCTTCCGCTTGCAGGTTACCTTCGGCTCGTGCTTGCCTCTCCCCCTGCCTTTGGACGAGTTCTTGCCCTTGCCCCTGCCCCTGCTGGTGGCCTTCGCCTTCGCCTTGACGCTGCGCTTCACCGCTGGCCCCTGGGCAGGAGGGGGAGGAGGAGGGCGAGCTGGAGGAAGAGGAGGAGGACGCGATGAGGGGGGCGAGGAGGAGGAGGAGGAGGAGGAGGAGGAAGAACTCCTCCTCCTCCTCCTTCTCCTCCTCCTTCTCCTCCTCCTCCTCGTCCATCCCCTTTTGGGGCGTCGCTTCCTCCGCATCCTCCCCCCCCTCTTCCTCTCCCTCCTGCTCCTCCTCCTCTGGCCCCTCCTGCTCCTCCTCTTCGCCATCGCCGCCGCTGCCATTGTCGCCGAGGCCGTCGTCAGAATCAACGCCGTCGTCATCACCATCGTAAGCAGTGCCGACGCCGTTGCCATTATCGGCAGTGCCAGGATCGTCGCCATCAGCACCATCACCATCATCACCACCATCACCATCGGCATGCCACCATCGCCATCGCTATTACCATCATCATCATCATCATCATCATCATCATCATTATCATTATCATTATCATTATCATCATCACCACCATCGCCATCTGCAGATTCATCATCACCAACATCATCACCGTCATCGTTGTCGTCGTTATCATCGTTACCATCGTCGTCATTACCATCGCCTCCTCCTCCTCCTCCTCGTCGCTGTCCTCGTGTTCGCCACTGCCGTCCTCCGACTCGGCAAGGTCGGCCTCGCTGTCCTTCCGCAAGCGCTTCTGGATCATGCTGGTCACCTGCTCCATGCTGGGGGCGGCTGCGGCGGCTGCAGCGATCGCTGGAGGTCCGCTTGGAACGGGAGCTGGAGGCGGGAGCTGCGCCTGCTGCACGGTTGCCAGCGGCGCAACGATTGCGCTTGGCGCGGATTGTTGGGCCTCCGAGGGCGCGCCGTGGCTGGACGGCGCGTCGCACAGTTGCAGCGCTGACGGCGCCTGCCTCGGCGTTGTCGGGCTCGGCATGGCCAGCTGCAACCTCGGGGCGCCAGGCATCAGGGAGCTCGGGGAGCTGTGATAGATCTGCTGCTGCTGCTGGTGGCCCATGAACTGCCGCATCACGCCCTTCTTCTGAGGGGGCACCGCGTGCTCGCATCCAGTTTTCGAATTCCTGCAAACTTTCATCTGTTCCACCATGGCCCTGTGCTGCACTGACCAGCGCGTCGGCGCTGGGGGCTGCTCCGAGAAGGCCTGCTTGTACACGTCAGGGTTCTCGCGCTCGAAGTCCTGGAGGTTCTCTGGGTAGTTCTTCGGCCCCTGAAGCATCGTCGGCGAGGATTCCGCGGTGGCCCTCACAAGGGCCTTGAACCTGCGAGTCTCCTCGAGAAGCCGATCGACGTTGTAGGGTTCCGTCTGAAGGGCCAGCGCCGCGCCACGGGCGGCTGTTTTCTCGTCGGGGCTCCGAATGCCGATCAATACGAACTGCATCGCCATAGACATCAGCTTGGTCTGGGGGTCTCCGCTCGCGTCGAGGAACTTCGTCCATGCCTCCTCTGTCATGTAGACGTCGATGTACTGGTTGACTTGTTTCTCTGGCGTCACCACTCCAGTCAGCGAGCCACTCAGGTGCACCTTCCCGTTCAAGCTGGTCATGATGTTCTCCACGCTGGCTGCAGGGAGGACGCCTGAAATGATGCTGTGTATCTGGATGGCATCATCTGGCCTGATGCCCTTGACCGTGCGAATGCCCTGAAGAATCCCAGCAGTCGCATCGACTTTCAATCGATCGTGCTTGTCACCTGTCGAGCCGCATTGCGCCATGAGGTTGACGTACTCAATTCGTTGCCGAACGAATGTGGCAAGTGAAGACATTGAGCTGCGCTCCTGGGGCACGCGGCTACAATAAACTGAGCCAGAACGGCTAGGCTACATGATGATGATGATGGCGTTTGATGGTGATGTTGCGGTTAATGATTGTGATATATAAGCCTGCAGGGGTCTGATCTCATGCAGGTGCCCTTGCAGGGTTCCGATGGGGCCACAGTGGTTCCAATGCTTATGTTAGATTTGCAACGTGTTTGCTTGATATCCGCATCGCCCCAAGATGAGAAATCATACGAAACCTCAAAAGGTTAGTTTGACTTATCTTGAACCTTATGAAAAAGTTAAAATGACTTAAAACGACTTATAAAACTTATCTTAAAGTTCGCGTAATGTTTTCGTAAAGTTTCTTATAAGTACTCATAAGTATTTACAACTAATTATAAGCCGCCGCAACCAAAAAAGACATGGTAGTACAGTTGGCTCCGGGCATCCAAAATCTGGCCCGGGAATGGAGTTCTGGGGACTCGAAGACCACGAAGTGGCCTACAGTTGGCTCCGGGCATTCAAAATGTGGCCCGGGAATGGAGTTCTGGGAACTCGAAGAGCACGAAGTGGCCTACAGTTGGCTCCGGGCATTCAAAATGTGGCCCGGGAATGGAGTTCGGGAATGGAATTCTGGGAGGTCGAAGAGCACGAAGTGTGTGACTGTATGCGAAAAACGATCCCCGCCGGCAAACCCCAACTCGTCCCCAACGGCTGCCCAGACCCCCCTGTGGAGTCATCTGCTGCTCTCTTTTGAGCCTACTAGAAACCTATCAGTCTTCGCTGTTAGGTAAAAAACATTTATTTTACTACGGTTGTGGCCCCATTTTGGCCTTCTGAGGGGGCCGCGTTCCTCTTCCTTCTTAGCAAAATCATTGATTTTACAACGGTTTTGGGCTCATGTTGTCCTTCTCAGGGGTCAGCGCTTATTTGCGCTTCTGAAGAGGTCGCAAGAGGCCCCGAGATAGCCCCAAGAGGCCCCCAGGAGTCTCCCAAGAGGCCTCCAGGAGGCCCCCAAGAGGCCCCCAAGAGGCCCCAAGAGGTCCCCAAGAGGCTCCCAAGAGGCCCCCAAGAGGCCCCAAGAGGCTCCCAAGAGGCCCCCAAGAGGCCCCCAAGAGGCCCCCAAGACGCCCCAAGAGCTCCAAGAGGCCCCCAACAGGCCCAACGAGGAGCCCGAACGACTCACACCAGGACGAGAGACCCGAACGACTCACACCACGAGGAGCCCGAACGAGTCACACCATAAGGAAGGACCCGAACGACTCACACCACGAGGAGCCCGAACGACTCACACCAAGAGGAGGAGCCCGAACGACTCACACCAGGACGAAGGGCTCGAACAACTCACACCACGAGAAGCCCGAACGACTCACGCCAGGACGAAGAGCCCGAACGACTCAAACCACGACGAAGAGCCCGAACGACTCACACCAAGAAGAAGGGCCCGAACGACTCACACCAGGACGAGAGGCCCGGAGATATGCGGGGGCAGGCGGAAACACGCCTGAAAAACACGACTGTCAGCATGCTTCGCAAGAGTTGCTGTTTTGAGATGGGCTGGTGGGGATACGCGAAGCGTGAAGAATTTCCTTAGGTTTTCGAAGGATTTTCGTATTTGTTCCTTTTCGGCTTTCCGACGACCCAATACGACCCAAGAGGCCCCCAATATCGCCCCAACAGCGCCCAAGAGGCCTCCAAAATTAGAAGGCTTCAGGACTGCCCAAGAGGCCCCCAAGACGGCCCCAAGACGCCCAAGACGGCCTCTCAGACGGCCCTGGAGCACCCCAAGAGGGCCCCAAGTCGGCCCAGAGATGCCCCCCAAACGGCTTCCGACGGCGTCAGACGGGCCAGGAGCCCACCAAGATGGCTGAAGTTGGCTCGAAGCTGGCCCAAGACGGCCCAAGAGGCCTCCAAGAGGGCCTCCAGGAAGGCCAGAAAAGGCCAACAACATGGATGACAGATTTTGACATTTGCTTATTTTCGGCCATCCGAAGGCCCGATACGGCCCTGGAACCCCCAAAGATCGCCCAAGGATCGCCCAAGAATCCTCCAAGATGGCCCCAGAACGGCCCAAGAGGCCCCCAAGACGGCCCCAAGAGGCCCCCAAGACGGCCCAGGAGGTTTTTAAGGCCTTCTATTTTTCTCCAGCACAAGCTTGAGAGGGCGCTGGGGCGAGGCATCGGCAACAGTGACAACAGAACGCAGCACCATCGAACAAGTAAAACAAATCTGGGCCTGGGATTGAAAAGGCGAAAGAGCAGAGAAGGGAGGGAGGGCCGGGCGGCTCGCGCGGCTGATTAGATCCAACGGTTGCGGATCAACAAATTGACAGGCTAACCCGATAAACTATCTCCAAGGCCTTCTATTTTTCTTCAGCACAAGCTTGAGAGGGCGCTGGGGCGAGGCATCGGCAACAGTGACAACAGAACGCAGCACCATCGAACAAGTAAAAAACTCTGGGCCATATTCACGTCCAGATTCATTAGTGCACTGGTAATACCGCTTAGCATTGACAAATGTCCCACAACCGAGAGAGCCTACGACTATTTGACGCGTCTACAAGAGACTTGGCAAGAATCTTGCACAGCGCCTTGGGGCAAGGCTGTGCAACTGCCGTCCAAAACTGGCCACCGGGGGCCTTGCCCTCCAACACTTGGTGAGGCCTCTGGGACCTCTCACAAATGCCTTTACCGTGGCATGTGCGCCCAAGAAGCTCCGGAGAAACGTGCCAGAGGCGAAGCCGTGTTCGTTTACGCCACGGCTCACCCCACATACAAAAGTCTGTGAACACATCGTGAACATTGGGGAGCCTACCGAGACCTAGCACAGGCGAACACAGCCAAAGACCAGAAAAAGCGGGATTCTCGAGCCCTCCAGGGACCCCTCTAGTGTGAGCTAACTTAGCGAGCACCACAGAGACACGCATCAAACGGTTACCCAACTGCACTCGCATTTGATCGGGACCTGAGAGGCCCGGCAGTCCAAGAGGAAACTCTTTGGACCTCAAAGGTCCTGGCCCAGACTTGGTATACCTACGGGCCAACGAGAAAGAAGTGCACGGGGTTCCTAACCACAAGATGCTCACCTCACCACTGAGAAACCATCCTTTCAGAACTTCGACGCTGGGCGCCTTGGTGAGGTCAAACTGCGCTCCTCGAGTGATGCCCCACTCGACCGTGGGGGCTCCACTGGCACGAAGCGCCGAGGCGAGGCGGCCTGACCCAGCGAAGACCTCGACGGCGACCCCATCCCGTCCCAGGCGCACTCTGTGGAGCGTCGCGTTGAGCAGTTGGCGAACAGATGCGGCAGCCTCTGCGTGCTGAGTCGCAGACGCTCCTGCACCACGGGCGGCACCTTCGCCACTTGCAGCGCCAGGCGGCCGTGCTTCTCGTACCTCCGCACGGACAGGCGAGCTCGCCACCTGCCTCTCTTGGCCACCTCCTCGAGCGACCTCCTTCCCACGATTCGATCGTGGCTTGCTCCTCCGCGCCGCAGGCAGTGCAGCGTAGCCCCGAGGCTTTGCAGTCCCAGCGCCGCCAGCGCGCCCTCGAGCTCCTCGCGCAGCTGCGCGTAGCCGAAACTCCACAGCGGCTCGCGGGGCTCCGGCCGCGCCTTCAGATCCTTGAGCGCGGGCGTAAGCCACTGGAGCTCGGGCGCGTCCAGCGGCAGCGAGTCGTCCAGCTCGCCAGTCTTGCTGGGCGCCAGCAGCTCCTCTGGGTGAAGCAGCAGCGTCCACCAGCGGAACCCGCCCTGCAGCCCTGCAGCCGGCGGCACCAGCTGAAACGCCTTCATCGCCAGGAGCTCCCCGGGCCGGAGGTAGCAGTGGAACATGAGGCAGAGAGCGCGCGCCAGCGACACCTCCCGCTTCAGCAGCAGGATCTCCAGCACGCCGCAGAGCACCAGCCGAGGGGGCGGCGGCCGAGAGTGGCCGGGCCGCTTGCGCTTCCAGCCCAGCAGCGCCCGGCTGCTCCTCGGTTCTCGAGCGCGAAAGATACCCGTACCCTTACCCAGACGGGGCGGCAAGGGGCCCTCGGGGCATCGCCCCCCCTGGGTCCGGGTCGGCTCCCGAAACCACCATACATACCCGTGCCTAGACGGGGTGACCCAACCACCACCCCAGCTAGGCCCGGGTATGCATGGTTGTTTCGGGCACCGACCCGTACCCAGACGAGGTGGCGGCAAGGCCGAAAACGCTCTAGCGGGCGGCCCTTTTCACCCCAGCTGACCCCGGGTCCGGGTATGTTTTGGACTAGATCGGTAGCACCACCCGCAGGGGCCGCCCCAGCGCCGGTCGCGCCCAGAGCACCGCCGACAACAGCTTCGCAGCCCTGTTCGGGCGCACCCCCTGCGCGAACTCGTCGTTTAGGTACTGCAGCAGTGCGTCGTCCCACTCCAGCGCGCTCCAGCTGGGAAGCGCTTCCACTCTGAGCCGGTTGCAGAGGCCGCTGAGGCACTTCAGGTAGTTCTGCTGGGTAGAGGGCCTCACCGCCTCCAGCTCCAGTCCTGACGCGCTCGAGCCCAGGAGGCGGTGCCGCGGCATGGCTGTCGACCTCAGGGTCGCGGCAGCGGGCCGGGGGCGTCTTGCACTGGCCCTCGTCTGACCCGAGCGCGCACGGCCCGGCGAGCCCAGGAGGCGCTTCTGCCCATGGCCGCTCGACGGCGCACTCGGCGCAGGCAGCGGCTGCGCACCCGGTGCGGCCGCCACGAGCCGACGGCGCTCCATAGCCCCGCAAACGGCGAGGCTCGAACCGCCTTGAAGGACCGTCGGCGGGGTTCCACTCTGAAGGGATCCATCGCACTGACACACGACAAGACGATGCGAGCTGAAGAGCTGTGAAGTGTCTCAACTGAACGAGGATGGGAAAGTCCGAGGCTCTTCCTTTTGCCACTGCACAGCAAATACACATGCTGTCTGTCAAAAAAGCAGCCTGCACCCATGATGCGCCACTCGCCGCACCTGCCGCCCCATGGCCCACAGCAGCGCCTCGCCCTCCAGAAGGTGGATGGGGGCGCGACGGCGCCACCGCCTCGAGGCCACGGTCTTCCACGAGGCGGCCTTGCAGAACTCAGACGGCACGTCGGGGAACGGGGAGTCGCCAACGGCGCCTTCACGCAAGGCGCGTGCACGCGAGCCTTCGGCCACCAGCTCATGCTCCTTCAACCTCCAGCGCTCTCTAATTCGGCCGATGCGCCCGACGCCATGGGGGTCCGCGGAGCGCTCCACCTATCCCAAGCCTGTCATCGAGGCGTCCACGGCCATCACGCTGGGGGCCCAGGCGCCGCGCAGGTCCGCCCACACCAGCGGCAGCAGCGCTCGCATCCAGGTCAGCTCTCGGCGCACTGACGGCCAGAGCCGCACGCGACGAGCGTAGCACTTGCTGACAAAGACGTAGGACGCACTGAGCAAGCTGAGCACCTCGCGGCGTAGCAGCAGCACGTACGTCAGGTGCCCGATCAGCCGCTCTAGCTCGGCTCCCGTCAGGAGGGGGGTGCTTCAGGATGTAGTCCAGACTCATGACTAGCCTCCAGAACCGCTTGGGCGCGATATGGATCGCCCCCTTCGCCCCGTCGATGTGGAACCCGAGCAGGTCCACGTCAACTTGCGGCCCCGAGATGTCGTGAGTCGCCAGACCGCGTCCTCTCAGCTGCCTCTCCATCGAGTCGCCGCCGAGCTGGACTGCCTCCTTTACGGTCCCCAGCGAGGCGAAGTTGTCGATGTGCAGAAGAGCTGCGGGCTCACGCCCGGCGACAGCAGGCGCGCAGCGGCGGTTGCAGATCCAGCGGCGGACCCCATGCGGACCCGCCCGCAGCAGCTCCGCGTTCGCTGCCTGCACCAGCGCCGCGGCCCAGCTCCAGCCCATCGGCGCCACGCGCACCTGGAAGTGAACGAAGTCGCCCTCGGGCGGAAACACGCGGCGCAGCGGCGCAGGCTCCGCGGCAGCAGCTTCCGAGGCACCGCAGGTAGGACAAAGTCGGCCCTCAGGTCGTCGGGCAGCAAGAATTGGCAGTAGCAGTTCTCGACATCGCCCTCACTGACCCACAACCGCTGGCCTGCAGGCAACTCAAGATCACCCAGGGCCTCAGGAGACGCCGGAGCAACACTATCAGGAGGTACAAACTGCGAGTTCGTCTTACGAGGATCGAAGATGATCCGCAACGAGCCGTCCCTCTTACGCACAAAGAAGACTCCCACAAAACTGCGAACCTCCGTCGCCGGCTCGACGACACCAGATTCATATGCAGACATCAAAAACTCGGCGTGCTTGCTGGGCGACCTCGCCAGGAGGGGATCCATAGCAGGGCCCAACTCGCCCACCCCGGCTGCCGCGTCCTTTGCACACACTGCTGGTAGCCGAATAGCGCGGCCACTATCCTCCAGCAACTTCTGGTAGTGGTCGGGCAGGCAACTGACGAGGTCGATCGCCTGGTTACCGACCGCCGGCAGGGCAAGCCTGCCACGCTGGTAGGTCGCGAACTCTCCGGCGACAACACCTGCAACGGCGCAGCTGGAACCGCAGCCCCGAAGCGCAGACCGCGCTCCCGAGGCGGTGAAGTCGTCGGGAGGCGGCGGCACGGCAAAGTAGGCCCGGGCCAAGCTGGCCACAGCCTGGCGCTGGATAGCACCTGGCAGCACTTTGGGGCCCCACTCTTTGCCGCGGCCGCCCAAGCGTCGAGATGCCGCCCTGCAGTCGCGCCACAGCAGTTCGTCGGCGCGAACGCCGCCGGTCCGCACAGCGCGACACACCCAGGCCAGCTGGCGAGAGTCCCTCCAGGAGATCAGCCAGGCAGCGCCCAGATGGCAGCGGCAGCAATTCTCGAGCCCAGTCTAGGCCTTCACCTGCAACACCGAGGCGGCCCGCCATCCTCCTCAAGCGGGCAGCCCTCCCCTCTGCAGAATGGGCGGCGGCCGGGGGCCTCCGCCGCCCGTGGCGGCTCAAGCAGCATCACCCCCCGGCCCGCCACCGTTCTTCTTCGGGCGCCTGGGGGGCTTCTCGTCGTTCTTGCCGCTTCCAACACCTGGAGCAACATCGGTCGAGCGGGCCAGCTGCCGCTCCTCCTTCGCCTTGCGGCGCTCCTTGAGCACCGCGCTCTCCTCGGACAGCTCCTGGGAAATCCAGGACTCTAGAGCAGGCGCCACGAGAGCACGGCCATGGCGGCCCTCCTCGCCCATGAACAGCCCGTCGTTGTCGAGGTGGCCGCTGTCGCCGCCCGCCGTTGCCGCGATGAGCATGCGGGCGCACCTCTCCTCGAGCAGCTGGCAGCGCCTGCCTGCAAGCTCCAGCGACGCAAGCTCGCCGAAGTTTAGCTGGTCATAAGTCAGAGCGTGCTCGAAGAGCCGGCTCAAGGACTCGTGCTCCCCGATGCCCCAATCACTGGGGCCCAAGCCTAGCAGCTGTCTCCACCAGAAGTGGCGGCGCACGGGCGTGAGCTCCTGCCGAGCGATCTCCCGCGCCAGCCACTCCGCCGTCCTAGGGCCGCTGATCGGCCAGTCCTCGAACGCCGTCGTCGCGGTCAGCGATGCCGCCTCCTTCTAGGAGCGATGCCTCTGGCTGGCCGTCTCGTACTTCACGGGGAGGGTGCGCAGCTCGTTGGACACAGGCTCCGCCGCCCCCTCCTCCCTAGGCGTAGGCATCTGCTGGCCTGGCCTGAAGAAAGCGCAGGACACGAAGACGTCGCCCACCAAGGCCACTCCACGATCTCCTCGCTGGCAGCCTGCCTCCAGCTCCGTGTCGCCGACACGCTCGCCCAGCCTAGCACCTCCACGGTTCTCCGAGTACCGCCATCCTCCTTCGCCCGCGCTCGGCACGCCCTCCAGAGCCAGCGGCGGAGGCGCGCCCGTGGGCGGCGGCAGCGGCGGAGAAGCGGCCAGGCCCAGGTCGCGCCTCTCCTGCAACGCCAGCTCCGCGCCTTCCGCCTGGAGCCGCAGGCTCACCTCGCGGTGCAGCGGGCCCTGGGACGAGTTCCTGAACAGGTGCGTGGGCCCACGGTTCCAGCCGATCGGCAGGCCTCCCATTGGACCCAACAGCACGAGGCTCTCGACGCCCTCCTGGAGGTCCTCGAGGTACATGTCTCTCTCGGGGGTGGTCACCACCCAGGAGCCTTCGTGCACGCGCGCGCACAGAAGGCGCTCATGCCACAACAACTCACGCGGGTCCTCGTCGTAAGAGACGAGCACTCGCTGGCCCTGACGAAACTGATCTGACATCGCTTCCGTCGGTCAGGCACGGAGTCCCTGAGCCCTCAGACGTGGCACGACCCTCCGAGCGCCTCAAGTACCACCAGCCACAGGAGGCAGCAGCGGCGAACCCTGCCAGGAAAGCCAGCACCGCCACCAAGAAGACCACCAGCCCAGGAAAGCCCGAGCACTCTGGTGGCGGGCACGGCGCCGGCACCGTGAGGTTCGCGGGCCCGCACCTCTGCAGCTGCCCCTCCAGCAGGCGCAGCAGCTCACGGTCCACAGCGAACCCGTCTCCCAGCTCCACCTGGCAGGTACAGCGCTGGCCGTACCACAGGCTGCCCAGTTGTGCCAAGCCGCCGGCGCCAGCAGCGGCAGCCCTCGCCCACTCCATGGAAGGGCGAACTACCTGCTCGCGCGGCTGATTAGATCCAACGGTTGCGGATCAACAAATTGACAGGCCAGCCCGATAAACTATTTCCAAGACGCCCACGATGGCCTCCAAGACGGCTCTGAGCATTCTAAGAGGGCCCCAAGTCGGCCCAGAGGGGCCCCCCAAACGGCTTCCGACGGCGTCGGACGGGCCAGGAGCCCACCAAGAACAGCCGAAGATGGCCCCAAGATGACCCACGACGGCCCACGAGGCTTCCCAGAGGGCCTCCAGGAAGGGCCGAAAAGGCTCAAATCATTGATTTCCTATGAATGTTTGAAGGAGTGTGGCATTTGCTTGTTGTTCGGCCTTCCGACGGCCCGAGACGGCCCAAGTGCACAAAAAATCGCCCAAGAGGCCCACGACGACCCCAAGAGGCTTCCAAGACGGCCCAAGAGGCCTCCAAGACGCTCACGATGGCGTCCAAGACGGCCCAAGAGCCCTCCAAGACGTCCTCCAAGAAGGCCCGACAGGGTCAAACTGGCCTCCAGACGGCCAAGATGACCTTCAAGATGCCCACGTGTTCCCCGAAGGCTTTCCAAACCGATTTGGGAAACACATGGTCCGATAGCTTGGCAGGTCTGGCCTCAACGTTCTTCCACGTAGGCGCTTCCAAAAAGGCAGGGGGCGGCGGTGATTCGCCGTAGGCGTCTTCGATAGAATCCGGAAGGCCTTGGGGTCCCCGAGGCTCTCTCTGGCCCGTCCCCCGGGCCCCAAGGGCCCTGAGGCTTCTCTGGCCCGCAACTTCGGCCACTTGGAACTCGCGCGCAGCGTCCCAGACCACCTCCATGGCCTCGACAGGCCGCGACGACCACGAGCGCTCAAGGGAAAGGAGCTTCTGTTCCAAGGCTGGCCGGATCTTCCCACCTGTGCCCCTTGGGGCCGACGACTTCCCTGATCCAAATCTCCTGGTCCTCCTTCCGCTTCCTGCCTCCTTGATCCTCCCCCGACTCGTCGCTTGAGTGTTTCTGTGCAGCTTGCTGGCATCGGCCACTCGCGGACATTCCGATGTGGCGTCCACTCTGGGCAGAGAGGAGGGGAATCAAGAAGGCCTTCGACGCCCCGACTCGTCGCTTGAGTGTTTCTGTGCAACTTGCTGGCTACTGCTATTCCAGGACAGCTTCCGGGCTAATCCACCAGATCGCACGTTCCAAAGCACACTGGCGGAGTCGTCTCTGGGGCTCGATGTGGCCCTCCTGAAGCCGAACAATGAGGAGGGCAACGTCGACCCAAGGCCGGCCCAAAACGGCCGAAACGACCCCACGAGCGGTTCTGGACGGCCTAAGACCACCTCAAGATAACCGACGACGGAGTCGACGACACCGTCGTCGTCGTCGCCGTCGTCGAACCGCGCACACCACTTCCACCACCCCACGTGCGTTGTCGTTTCTCGCGCCCGTCTTTGCATCCACAAGTAGCTGCGTTTCGGCCCAGTACGCCCGGTTGTCCTCCCCCCCTCGCCTCGCACACAACGTACTATACCAAGACTTTGAAGCGAAGCGCAGCGAGCTTGAAGTCTCATGTGTGTAAACATACACGCGTACACACAAACATACACATTCCTTTCATCCTATGACATGAGACGGGAAAACCTTCCAAATAGCCGTTACCTAATTCGGCTCCTCGGATGCTCCAAGGGCCGCTCCGAGACGGCCTGAAGATATGGTCAAAATGCCCCGAAGAGAGCCCCACGAAACCTACATCGGGCGCCCAAGACGGTAGAAGGCATTTACGGCACTTCCAAAACGTCCTAAGAAAGGCCCGAGAAGGTCCCACGACGGGCCCAGAGCGCTCCAAGAAAACCCAAAATGGCCTCAAGGCGGCCGAGACTGTCCTCACGAGAACATCCAAGAGGGCCTGAAGAGCCAAAACATTTGTTTTCTGTGGGTGTTTGAAGGATTTTGTGTGTCCCGCCTTCGCTGGCCAAGTACGGCATAAGACTGGTCTGCGAGCTTCCTAGGTTGCCCCAAGACGGGCCAATAGACTCCCCTGAGGGCCTCCAGGCGGCCCAACGGGGCCCCAAGATGGCCGAATAGAGCCCGAAGACAGACAAGGAGAGCCCAAGATAGCACCAAGAGACCCTCAAGAGGCCACAAGAGCGCCACGGGAGGCCTCAGAGAGGGCCACGAGAGGCCCCAGGACAGCCCAAGAGGGCCCTAAAGCGGCCCCAAGACGGCCCAAGCTCCCACGACGGCCCACGAGGGCCCAAGGACGGCCCAAGAGGGCCCCCCGATGACCGAACAAAAACCCCAAGAGGAGCTCCAATCAGGGCTGCGGACGTCACATTCATGATCTTCTGATTCGCCTCAGAGGCCCCCCGATCGCCCCAAGTTCTTTTAAAGCTCCCCCCAAAATAGCCCACGATGCCCTCCACGTATCCCCAATAGAGCCTTGAAGGATTCCATTCGCCGTCGACATGAACCAAAAATTGTTTCGGCCGTTCGGGGTGGCTCTGCGCCCCTGAATATGCTCAATCCTTATCAAACCCACACTCACGACTTTCCCTCGGCGCCGGCCTGCCCGAAAGCCACCAGCCTCCCCGCACTCCCGGCCTCGGAAGAAAAAAACAGCCGTCGACGTGAACCAGAAATTCGTTCTGCCCGCTGGGTGATTCCGCGCCCCTGGATATGATCATTCCTTACGAGAACCCACGCGCACGACATGCACACCAGGGTCCCGCAGCGCAAGCCGCCCGTGTGCCCCATTAGCACGACGAGGGCCTCTGTTCCGGTACGGCCACGAGTACGACCACCAGCGCGACCACCAGCAGCACGACCGCGGGCGCCACCTCCAGCACGACCACCAGCACGGCCACCAGCACGACAACCAGCACGACAACCACAACGAAAACCAACAAGACCGCAGCACGGCCACCAGCCCGACCGCCAGCCCCACAAGCATCAGCACCAGCACAACCGCCCGCACGACCACCAGCACGAACACAAGCACAACCACCAGCGCGACCACCAGCACGACCAGCACCATCACTACCACGACCGCCACCATGACCAAGAGCACGGCCACCAGCACACCCACCGGCACGGTTTCCAACACGAGCGCCAGCACGGGCACGAGCACGACCACCAACAAAACTGCCCTCCGTGATCCGCCCTGCAACCACAACATTTCTAACTTCCCAAGGCTGCCAAGCTCGCAAACACATTTCATATCTGCACACCTATGAAACCATGAAGTTCACGAACGCACCACAACCCGCCTTCTACATGGCACAGTAGTGATTCACCAGATCCGCACTCGTGCGCCAAGGACGAGGATGACGGACAAGATGTTGTGGAGAAGCGAAGCGATCCAACAAGATCTTGCGTGTGTATACAGATGTGCATAGATATATGTGTACATGCATACAGAAAGAACGAGTGATAGAGAAATAGAGAGAGAGAGAGAGAGAGTGAGAGAGGCGAGGCGAGGCGAGGCGCGCGTGACGGTCCGAAGACCGGCCCTAGAAAGAGCTGCGCGGGCGAGCCTGAGCCCGGAAAACATGCTATCAATTGATGGTGAAGACTGAGAACGTTTCTGCTTGTAATGTGCGCGTAAGTACCCTCCAGCTGTGACCACAATTCGCTGTCCGCTTGAACATTTTGCCATTCTTCCCCACGGGTTGTGAGAATCAATCTGGCCACATCGTCGATCCGTTTTGTGCGGACGTTGGGGTAGCCGCTTCGCGCGTGAAGTGGTGTTAGAAGAGTCCCAAAATAAAAAATAAAGCCTTTATGCTCCGTTTCCCCGTTTAGTCGTGTACAACCGCAGCCACAAGTCTCTATCGCAGGCGCCCCTGTCGCACGCACCAGTTTTCATGTCCAGAATTCGTGGCAGTGCTGCTCAGTGTATCTCGTCGCACGTCGGATCCAATCTTGACATGGTTTTACCACGTCGTTGCGAGACTGTGCGCTCGATGTAGTGGTGGTACTCGTGGTGCTGGAGTCGGTGTTGCTGTCGTCGGAGCCTGCCATGTCGCTGCTGTCACAAATATGATCTGGATCTGTTGTTTCCACGCTGGTTCCAGGGGGACGGCGTCGTGGCGATCCGAGTACCATTCTGAGAATACGTCGTTGTGTGGACCGCACCCGTGATTCTAACGAGGCCGTCATCGTCCAAGAGCCAGCGCCATAGTAGCGTGGGAGAGACAACACCGTTGAACAACCGCAGACGATCCTTCAGATAATAAGACCGCTGCAATGATTCTAGAAGCAATTTCAACCGCTGTGTGATCATAGAAGGTAGCCCGTCGACCAAGATATTATTGTGTAGCTGAGACGAGCAAGGCTTCGATGTCGTTCCCGTTAACTGCTGCATGCTCTGGGTGGTTTCGTGCAAAACAAAAATCGATGAGGCCGTTTTATGTGTGCGTGTGTGTTGCCAAGTGTCTGCCCTGTTGCCTATCAGCCCATTTCGTTCGGAATTTCCCGACAATGAATTCGGACAGGCAGTTGAACAGTAGTGAACTTAATGGGTTCCCTTGTTGAGTACCACGACTGATGTGACATACATCAGCGATACAGGGAGAGGTGAATGTCGCCTTCTCCTTTTTGGGTCAAGCACGAACATACCAAGTAGGAGCGCTGTATGCACATCTAGGCTGGCACAGAGGATGTCAGGGCCACGGCCACTCCAGCTTGTTTGGGGCCACTTTGAGAATCCCTAGGACAAGTTGGGCGTATCTCGCAGGTGCAAGGCTCCTAATCTTCCTCATCCTCCCTCCTCCTCCCGCGCCTCCTGATTTCCTGATTTCCTGATGGCATGAGGGTGCTTCGCACGCTGTCGCTTCCTCGCCTCCTCCGCCTCCTCCTCCTGCTCCTCCTGCTCCTCCTCCGCCAGGCCTCTTCGCGCAACTGCCCGAGGCGCGACTGGAGTGCGTCCTCCAGCCCGCTCAGCGCCCTGGCCGCCTCGGAGCGAGAAGTGTCCACGTGGGCCTCCACTGCGGCGGCGTCAGGGGCCGACCGGGAGAGCTGCAGGAGCGACGCCATGAATTAGGGGGGAGGGGGGTGGATGATCATGGGCATGAGGAGGTGGGCATGAGGAGGTGGATGGGAAGGG
>CAUYUJ010016980.1:47500-150000 GCA_963575745.1 Prorocentrum cordatum
ACGGCTTCTTCCTCTCCGCCCTAGACGAGTACGTGTATTTGCTGGAGCGCGACGGGATCTGGGCCATCCTGGATATCGGCGCGACCCGGAGTCTGGGCGGGGTGGAGAGCATCGAGAACCTCATGTACGAGATGCTGGATCAGCACGACGCGGAGTTCGAGGCACACGATGACACCTGCTCGTTCACGTTCGGCGACGGGCTGCAGAAAAGCTCGATGGGCGCCGTGAGCGGGAAGGTCTTCCTTGGACCAGAGCTGCGGGACATCCGCCTCTCCGCGATGCCGAATCGGGTCCCCGCCCTGATCGGCATGGACATCTTGACCGACGACCTGAAGGTGGTGGTAGACTGTGGTCGGAACTGGTTGGGCCTCCCGACCCTGGGCAACAGGACCTTCTACTGCGAGCGGCTCTCCAGCAAGCACCTGGCGATCAACCTTTCCTCGCCGCAATGGTGGAAGGAGGTGCCGCTCTCGCTGTCCTTGGGACCGGACGTCGTGGTCAACATGGCCAAGAGCGAGCCGGAAGTACTGGAGAAGCACCTCGAGCCGGCGGCTGAGGGGTGCTGCTGTACCTTGGCCGTGCGCTAGGGACAGCACCCCCTGGTGATGGTTGCGAGTGAAGAATCATCCTCATCACCACCAGCATCATCGGGGGGGCCCAAAGAAGAGCCTCAGGAGGGGCACGAAATGTCGAGGAGCCTGGCCAGGACATCAACCTTTCCCAGGACTTCGAGTACCACGAAACCAACGATGTCGAGCAATCCCAGGACTGCGAGAACCACGAAACCAACGATGTCGAGCAGTCCGTCCAGGACCCCAAACGTGTCGTCAACGAGAAGATCATACCGCGAAGTGTCACAAACAGCGAAGTGTCACAAGAACGTCAGAGACGGTAGGGCCAACGACAATCGGTACGGGGACCACTGGGAGCGAACGACTGGGATCCCGAGGTTCGACGATGAGCACGAGAATCTGCAGAACGGCTTTCGAGACCTCGAAATGTTCGATGAATTGTTCTAGGCAGCCCACTTCGGCGCAAACGACTCGGACAACTCCGAGGTCCACCACCAGCAGTTCGTCATTTTCATATCCTACATATCCAGTACAGGCGGACTCAGCACCGGTGGATGCGATGCAGTGGCGCTTCCTCTGGACCTTCTTCGGAGCCGCCACCACCGCCGCAGTCGCTGCCGGAGTGGGCAAGGCCGCGGACGAGGGGCAATATGCCCATGTCGCCGCTGGCCGGAGCCCCAGCGACTCCAACAACAGTGCAGCCGCAGGCCGGACCTCCAGCGACTCCGGTCTCGGCGCCGTCCACTCCAAGTTCGGCGTATCCGACGACCTCGCCGGGAACACCAGCGTCGAGCTACAACCCAGCCGGGAAGGACCAAGCGGGGGTGCAGCTGCTTCGGCGGGAAGAGCCACCAGTGTCTGCGCCTCCTCGTCCCGCAGTGTGCCCCAAGCACGCCGGTCTGCCTCATCCCAGCGACCCCGGCTTCCGCGGCGCCGGCCGCAGCGAGCCCAGTGGTCGCGCAGATCCCAGCGACGCCCCCAGTGGCGCCCCCTCGGTCGAAGTATGGGGATGCAGCTGCAAGGGCGGGAAGAGCCACCACTGCCTGAGGGAACAGCTGGAGCAGCCGGACCAGGACATCCGGGGCATGGCCGTGGCATTACGCTGGAGGCGCGTGGCGTCGAAGTTGGCCAACAAGGACCCAGAGGATTGGGACTACCTCTCCTTGCCAAGCAAGACGGACACGATGCTCGACGACTCGGAGCTGCCGGAGATGGACCGCAAGCGGGGCCGGTGAAGCCGCTGGACAGCCAGGACCTGGTCGCGTTCCAGCAAGCCCACGACAAGATGAACAAGGACATCTACCTGGCCGCCGCGGAGGACGTCCTCGTCCTGACTCGACCTTGGGAGCTGCAGTACAGGCCCAAGGAGGGACCGTCGTCAGGTGTGGCCTCTTCAACGGCTTCGAAATGGCTACCGCGACGGGCGTTCGCAGGGCGATACATCTACTGCGTCGGGTACGACCTCGACGACTGATCCTCAGTCCGCCGTGTACCGCGGACTGTGCGCTCCAGAACCTCAACCAGAAGACGAAGCAGCAGCGGGATGAGCTCACGAAGAAGGTACGTAGGGCCCGGCGAATCCAACGAGGTTGCCAGTCTCTCTACAGCCGCAGTTGGTTGAAATCACCAGCCATCAAGCAGATGAGGAACGAGATGCACGAGTCTGTCGTACATGGATATGCGTATGGGCTTCGAGACGTCCGGAGCGGGCTTCTGATGAAGAAGGCCTGGAAAATATGCTCGACTGACCCGGAGTTTGCCCAGAAGGTCGGCCGACACTGTTCGAACCGACCTGGACGCGCCGATAACCATGAACACCGACCTATCGAGGACGGTTAGGTGGTTGAGAAAACGGCGTTCTACCCTCCCGCCATGTGCCGGACCTGGGCCAAACACATCCTGCAGAAGAGTGGAAGTGTGCGCTACGGCATGGAGATCTTCGCGGCCCTTGATCAGGCCACCAAGGATGACGCGGAGATGGAAGATATCTCGGACGAGGAGTTCCCAGAGGGGGACGACACCGAGGAGGCCGAGGAGACAACGTTCAAGGGACTTGGCCTCGAGACGGACCTCACCAAGAAGGTAGAGGTCGAGATCGAGCAGAGATTGGCACGACTACATCGGAACCTTGGCCATTCCAGTAACAAGACACTCTACAAGATACTCAAGGCTTCTGGAGCCTCGGTGACCGTACTACGACAGGCTCTTCGATTCCACTGTCATGGGTGTCATGCGGGACAACTTCCGAAAGTAGAGCGTGTGGCTTCGGGTGTCGAGATACCTACCCCACTGGAAGTCCTAGCCTCAGATGGTATCGAATGGCTTCACCCTTCCCAAACATCCCACATCATGACGCTGAACCTGGATGAGGGATCCGGCCTGACAAGTGTGACCTATCACGGACAAAAAGACGAGAGGAGCGGCAACAAATCCGCCGCAGAGGTCATCAACACCTGGGAGTCGTGGAACAGCCACTACAGGCGACCGGCATTACTTCGACTGGACCCTCAGGGGTGCCACTGGTCTCAAGCGGTGGCCAAGTGGACCTCGGACCGGGGCATCGAGCTCTGGATCGCCCCCGGGGAAGCTCACTGGCTGATGGGCAAGGTGGAGCGCCGGATGCAGTTGTTCAGGAGGCTCATGACCAAGCTGGCCACCCTGGACCCCGAGTGCCCGGTGAAGGAGCTGATATCCTGGCCGTGAGCGCAATCAACTCCATGGACAAGGTCGGGAACCACTCCCCGTTCGAGCACGTGATGGGCGTCACCGGGATGCCCGCGTCCAACAACCCCTTCGCCATCATCGATGAGGACAGCGGGGAAACCCAGGAACAGAGGCGACTCTTAGCCAGGAAAAGTTTCTTGGAATGCGAGTATGCCGAGAGACGTCGACACGCAGAACAAGCCCAGAACCGCGTCTACCAGACCTGGAACCCTGGCAACCTGATGTACCTGTGGCGACAAGGCAAGGGCCGGGAGAATCGAGCCGGGAAGAAAGGCGGCTGGTATGGCCCCGCGCGAGTTTTGATGCAGGAGAAGCGTCACGTTGATGGCCGAACAAAAGTGACGTCGGTCGTATGGGTCGCTCACGGGAACGTTCTCTTTCGTTGCGCACCAGAGCAACTCAGACCAGCCTCGGACGCCGAGAAGATGATCCCGGAACTCCAGAGGCAGGCGAACCTGAACAAGACCATGACCGAGATCTTGGAAAACGCGAAGGCCGGCACGTTCGAGGACCTCATCGACCTAGACCGTCCGGATCTTCAGGCCTACGAGCCCCCACCTCAATCAGAGGTGGCAGGCACCCGGCGGAGGAGATTCCTGAAGAACTACCTGACGAACCCATGGAGGAACTTCCACCTGCTGGACCTGCACAGGGACCTGAGGGTTCCCGAAGCTCGACGCCTCAGCCTGAGGCAGAGCCGGATGGGCCATCGGAGGAGCCGAGCTCAGCACATCCCTCCAGGCCGCCAACGCCGCGAGCGGGGACACCGTCGGAACCGACGGAGGTCGGCAGGCAAACATCAAGCGAAGACGGTCTGCCCGCACGGGACGACTCCCGGAGTGGTGCTACATCGTCCTCGGCGGGGCCGCCAGCCGCTGGTCACCGGCCGAAGTATCGGATGACGCATCGGGGACCTGAGTTAGACCTGCACACACCGCCAGAGAAACGCAACAGACTCAACGACTCGAACGCCGAGATGGCAGATGCGTTAGAGGACGAGGTGAACCTGCTGGTGGACCTCTTCCAAGACAAGCTGGACATCAGCCTAGGAGAGAACGAGCAACAGACAGTCTACTTCGAGTACCTCAAGGAGGAGAACACCACCGAGGCCGGGAACGCGAACCTGATGAGCCACGTATTGAACAGCTTCTTGGTCAACCAGCGGCGGAAGGACAAGGTGGAGCTCACCTGGTCCAAGATGAATTACGACGAGCGGAAGGAGTTCGAGGTGGCGATCGCCAAGAAAATCCAGAACTGGGTACAACATCAAGGACTCCGTCCCGTGCCAACGTCTCGGGTCAAGGACAGAGCCGACGTGATCAGGGCAAGGTGACTTTTCACGCGGAGGGCCGACGGCCGCGCCAAGGCAAGGCTGGTCCTCCTCGGCTATCAGACGAAGGACCTGGGGAAAGAACCAACAGCCAGCCCGACAGCGTCGAGACGGGCTCGGAACGTGATGTTGACGGTGGCGGCCGCGAACCACTGGAAGCTGATCAAGGGAGACGTGACGTCCGCCTTCCTGCAGGCCCACGAGCTTGACAAGGACCCTCTCATCGAGCCCGACGACGTCCTCAAGAAAGCGTTCAACGTGAAGGAAGGAGAGGTGCTGCAGGTGCTCAAGCCCGCGTACGGGATTGGCGAAGCTCCACGACACTGGTGGGAGACAGTCAAGGCGGACTTTGCACGACTCGGACTCCAGGCCTGCGAACTCGAGCCATGCCTCTAGAAGCTCTGGTGCTCGAAGACCAACAAGCTGATCGGTATGTCCATGGCGCACGTGGACGACTTCATCTTGTCTGGTGACAACTTGCATCCTTAGTGGACCAGCCTGGTTCAGAATATTCGTGGCCTCTACAAGTGGGGCACCTGGGAGGACATGAAAGACGGCCTCTCTAGCCTGGAGCAGTGCGGAGTCATGGTCGAGGAAAACGATCAGGGGTTACGTCGAGCTTACTCTGGACCGCAAGGGGCGCCGGATCTCGGACAAGCTGAACCACCTTGCCAAGACGGTCCTGGGGGAGTTTTGTGGCAAGGTATACTGGCTGGGAGTGAACACGATGCCCTTCGTCCTATCGTGGGTGGCCGAGCTCCAGTCGAAGATCCCAGAAGGAACATACCAGCTCTACTCGGCCGCGAACAACATCGTCAAGCTCATCCACCAGCACGAGCACCTGGGGATTTAGATTCACCGACACGACCTGGACGATCTGGCTGTCTTCACCTGGTGCGACGCAGCCTGGGCGAGCCGACCAGACGGCCACTCTCAGGGTGGACACCTGACCGCGCTCTCGACGACCGAGGCCATGGACGGCGAGAAGGCGCAGTTCACGGTGTTGGACTGGGGCTCGAAGAAGCTACGCCGCGTGGCCAGATCGAGTCTCGCAGCAGAAGTACAGGAAGCTGGCGACGCTGAAGGAGAGCAATGTATGGTGCGACTTGTGATGGCGGAGATCCTCTTCGATTGTTCACCGACGCGGAATCGCGTGGAGACACTGAAGTCAATGCCGGCGGTGCTCGTGACGGACTGCAAGGCCTTCTATGACGGAGTGGTGCGGTCCCAGTCTGCTGGCCTGGGCCTCGAGGAGCACAGGAAACCGCCATCGAAGCGCTCGCGCTGAGGAACGCCCTCGATGAGGGCAAGACGGTGGCCAAGTGGGTCCACTCCCACGCTCAGGTCGAGGACGGGCTCACGGAGGGCAACTGGCAGGCCTTCGGAGTGCTCAAGCTGTTCCTGGAGAAACAGGAGTGGCGCTTGATCTACGACAAACACTGGGCAAGGGTATCTTCGACCCAACACGTCCTGAAGATCCAGCGGCTGCCAAGGCGGCCATCGAGAAGCGACGACTGGCCTGGCTACAGACCGAGAGCCGAGTGCCTCAGGCCCCGCCGAGCGAGATCGACGACATCCAAATCATGATCCAGAATCTCCAGGCTGAGATCGACGGGCACCAGAGGCAGATCGCGCTACTCTCGAAACGAGAACGAGGCTCACGCCACTCCGATCCATGTCTGAGTCGCCGAGGGCGACGGTGCACGCGGCAACTCTTTTTCCCCCTGTCTGAAAGTAAAGCTGGTGCAGGCAGTATCCTCCTTTTCTCCCCTTTCCGTCTCTGCCTCCCCCCCTGCTGTTGCTTGCCGTGTCTCACCTTCTCTTCCACCGCCCATCCTGGCTCAGGGATTGGAGGGCGGGGTTTTCACGATATACCCGGAGTGCCGGGAGACGGCCGCACATTGGGGTGCGCGGCGCCTGATAGAGAAAGGAGGAAAACAGGTTTTCTTCAGCATTAGCATTGTGATTATCCAGATAATCGTCACAGCACGTTGTACACTGGCACAGAGCTCATCGAGGATTGCATCATCAGCGTCAAAGGGACCCTGTAGAGCTCTGTGGGATTCAGACCACCACCACCCCGGGGAGGCGCGAGGCGCCGCGTGGAGATGCGTGACCACACCCACGCAGCTGGACCTCCCAAGGGGGGCACACAAACGTGGCGACAACCGCGCTGCCCGCAGCCCCCCGAGGGTGTTTTTTTTTGAATCCAGGTAACCAGCCCCCCCGAGGGACTGGTTATTTGAACACAAAATGACGGTTTGTTTCCATTCACTTCTGGAATTCAAAAAGCCACTCCCCCCGAGGGAGGCAAGGTGCCCCGCAGGGACCTGCGTGACTACACACGCCGCTGGACCTCCCAAGAGCCAACGGACGTGTGCAGCCCCCCCCCAGGAAGCCGCGAGGTCCCGCAATGACCTGCGTGACTACCCACTTCGCTGGACCCCACAGGAGCCCACCAAGGTGGCGAGAGGTGCGCAATTCGCAGCCCCCCCCCGCGGGAGCAACGAGGTCCAGAAAGGACCTGCGTGACTGCCCAGCCCGCTGGACCTCACAGGAGCCCACGAAAATTGCCACGGTTGTGCAGTTCGCAGCCCCCCAGGGAGGCGCGAGGTCCCGAAGGGATCTGCGTGACTACCCACTCCGCTGGAGCTCACAGGAGCTGACGAACGTGGCGAGAGGTGCGCAGCTCTCTCCCCCCAAAGAACCACGATGACCAGCAAAGATCTGCGTAACTACCCTGCGTAACTACCCACTCCGCTGGACCTCCAAGGAGCCCAGGATAACTGCGCAACTCGCAGCCCCACAATGAGGCGCGAGGTCCCGCAAGGATCTGCGCAACTGCCCGCTCCGCTGGACCTCCACGGAGCGCGCGAAAGCAACGACAACTTCTCAATTCGCAGACTTCCAAGGAGGCGCGAAGTCCCGCAAGAGCCTGCGTGACTACCCACTCCGCAAGACCTCACATACGCCCGCGCAAATGTCGAGGGTTGTGCAATTCGCAGCTCCCCATGGAGCCGCGAGGTCCCGCAGGGAATTGCGTGGCTACCCACTCCGCTGGATCTCCTGGGAGCACACGAAAGTGGTGACAATGGCGCAATTTCGCAGCCCCCAGGGCCAGTGGAGCCACGAAGTGCCATACAAATCTGCGTGGCTACCCACTCCGCTAGACCTCCCAAGATCCCAAGAGCACACGAAATTGGCGAGACTTGCGCGGTTTGCAACCCCCCAAGGAGGCATGAGGTCCCGCCAAGATCTGCGCGGCTACCCACTCCGCTGGACCTCCCAGGAGCCCCCCCGAAGTGGCGACAGCTGCCAAGTTCGCAGCCCCCCTCCCCCCCAAGGGAGTAGGGAGGCAAGGAGCCAGGAGGGAGTATGAGGGGGATGAGCATGATGATGATGCTGATGCTGATAATGACGCTGATGCCGATGCTGCTGGTGATGCTGTTGTTGATGGTGATCATAATGATGCTGGTGCTGATGATGGGATGATGAGGGATGTTGATGCCGATGATAAAGATGAATCCGATGGTGCCGATGATGATGATGGTGATGACGGTGACGATGGTGACGATGATGACGACGCCACCGGTGATGATGATGCGGCTGCTGATGATGATGATGGTGCTGATGCTGATAATGCGGGCAACGATGCTGATGACTATGATGATGCTGATGATGACGATGACGATGCTGATGCTGATGATGATGCTGATGATGATGATTACGGTGTTGATGGTGATGATGATGAAGGTGATGCTGGTGATGACGATGACGATGATGATGGTGAGGGTGATGATGAGGATGATGATGATGGTGATGATGATGATGCTGATGTTGATGCTGATCATGGGGATGGTAACGACGACGATGATGATAATGATAATGATGCTGCTGGTGATGATGAAGATGAAGACGATGATGCTGCTGCTGATGCTGCTGTTGATGGTGATGCTGCTGATGATGATTACGATCGTGCTGCTGATACTGGTGATGCTGGTTGTGATCATGATTATGATGCTGATGATGCTGCTACTGATGAAAATGATGGAGACTGTGATAGTGATGGTGGTGATGGCGATGGCGATGGCGCTGGCGATGCTGGTGATGGTGCTGCTGATGATATTTGATGATGCTGATGATGGCGAGGAAGAATATGAAAAGGAGAAAGAGGAGGTGGAGGAGGGGAAGAAAACGGAGACGTGACCTCAGTGCCATAATCGAAACGAGAAGCCAACGCAGGAGGGTTGGGAAAGAGAGAGAGAGAGAAGGAAAAAGAAAGAGAGAGAGAGAGAGAGAGACAGAGAGAGAGAGAGAAACAACAAACAATAAGCAAAAAGTCCGGCATTACCTTCAGCAAACGGCATAACTATTACAGCACCCTTTCGAGTGCACGGAAGCCCTTCGGATTGGAGGGGCTGCCGGGCTTCTTCTCAGCTGTCGGCACGTTGCCACCCCGTACCAAGGCCACCACGCCCTCTCTCTGTTAGGGGGCCACCAGCGAACCCTACCCCTACCCCCCACGACTTCTGAAGGGGAGGGTGGGGTTCACTTCGCTCGAGAGCTCCAGAACGAAGTGAACCCCACCCTCCCCCTCAGAACTCGTGGGGGGTAGGGGTAGGGTTCGCTGGTGGCCCCCTATCTGCCCTTGCCTCTCCCCTGGAGGAGCAGAGCCCTGCACAGACACAAACTTTCGCATGTCCGCGCGGACTCCGCGGAACGGCGCTGGGACCCCTCCTCCCCGACCCTCGGAGCGCGCCCCGGGGCAGCGCCGCGGGCGCCGCCCCGGGGGGCCCCAGCGCTGATCCGAGAGGTCCGCGCGGAGCTCCGAGAGCTGCTGCGTGTGCAGTCTTCTCGTCCTCGCCTCCGCTTCCCTGCACCTCACGTGCTCTCTCTCTCTCTCTCTTTCTCTCTCTCTCTCTCTTTCCTTCCCTCTCCACTTCTGGCGCTCTGGGGGCTGCGAGCTGGGCGCCGGCAACTGATCGGATGCCAGCGGGCATCGGTGCGCTCGATGCTCGATGAGCCTGCAGTCTCCAAGGCTCAACTGCCAGCGCGCCTCTGCCTCCGCAATTGGATCCAACGTGCCCCTGAACTCGTGAACCTGGCATTGAAAGGCGGGGATTGATCCATGAACACCGCCTGTGGATCGATCTTCGGGGACCTGGGCAGGCGGTCGATATGGAGCAATTTGGCCCCCCAAAGGCCAGAATATATACTAGACAAGCGCGTTCCACTACTCGCAAAGTAACTACTCGCAAATGGCCTGGATCCCCCGCGGGGGATCTACGATAAATTACATGAAAGTAAACATGTGTTTTTCGGACGTTTGCGAGTAGGCACTTTGCGAGTAGTGGAACGCAATCGGTGATATACGTACTTATCCGCGGCCTGCCGAGGTCCCCGATAGATCCGGCGGTGGTTACGGATAAATCCACGCATCGAATTCGTATCCCCCGACCCCTACCGTCATCTTCTGAGCCTGTAGCGAAAGACGCCCTGAGCAGAAGCGAGACAGACTCAAAAGGAACGACAGACGGGGATGGCAAAACAGCTCGTCACCTCCAGTATGCTCCGGGTCACCGTCTCCTCTGCCGGCAGAGGGGAGGGGGGAAGGCAGCAGAGTGCGAGACTGAAGGAGCCAGGAGGCCGCATGACGATTGAGAGCTGCCGATGCGATGAATCCAATCCGTGGCCCCGAAACCTCCCGACCGCTCTCCCGCTCGCACATGTTCGTCACACATCCGTGCTTGATGGCTGGCCCCCAGAGCCCGGAGAACGGACCCCGGATGGCCGACATCGATGAAAAAGCGCCTGCTCACAAGTCACAGGATCGAACAACCGGCTTGTCCAAATATCATGAGGTCGCCTGCCACGTACGATGCAAACAAGAAAGAATGCCGGGGCGAAGAGTGCTGGCGCACACGGCGCACAAAGGAAAGTCTGCAAGGGGGGCGTGCCTACCGTGCCCAAAAAGTCTGCGCCTACCGTGCCCAAAAAGTCGGCGCAAAAAGGAAAGTCTGCACGGGCGCGCGGATCCAGACCCGGGCAGTTACAAGAGCCCCGCACGCAAGGTGCACAGTGCTTCCAGCACAAGGCTTCCGCACAAGGCTCGCGCGAGCATCTTTTCGATGTAGACAACGGTGCTAAAACACCGCGTGAGCGCCGAAAACAACACAAGGAATTACGCGAGACGGCATGGCGACCTTACGCGGTGGCTGACGCCGGCCGCCCGCGCCCTGTCAATCCAGCCGACGGTCTTTCGCACCAGCTGGTCCTGGCGCCTGCTGCGGCTCCGCAGGTCCCCGTTCTGCGGATGCACGACTGCGCCACGCTGAGCTCTGCGATCAGCTGATTGATTTCCTGCCATTTGCCCGCCCTCGATGCGCTCTGCCTGGGTGTCGCCCTCAATCGCGTGTGCCTTCACCTTGTGGATGTCCACCTGCTCCTGGACGATGTCGTTCATCGTCCCCCAGAAACCGACCCACAGCTTTCGGTAAGGACGCCTCCACTGTAGACACCACTGCTTGCCAACCTTGAAACCGCCCACCACCATCTTGCAATCGGAGGTGAAGGGGTGAGATCGAAGTGGAACGGAGAGCCCCCCTACCGGGAAATCGATTTCGGTTTCGTGTTCGTGCGTGCCGTGCGTGCGGGCGAGGCGAAGCTGCGTGGGCGGGCGAGAGAAAGTCTCCTGTGGCTGAGGCGCGGCCGGACCAAATGACTCCCTTCCGGGCGGCCGGTGGCCCGCGGTGTCCCGCCGGTGTCCCGCGAAAGTCCCGTGTGGCTGAGGCGCGGCCGGACCAAATGTCTCCCTTCCGGGCGGCCGGTGGCCCGCGGTGTCCCGCCGGTGTCCCGCGGTGTCCCGCGGTGTCCCGCGGTGCCCCGCGGTGTCCCGCCGGTGTCCCGCGGTGTCCCGCGATGATGATGATGATGATGATGATGATGATGATGATGATGATGATGGTGATGATGATGATGAGATGATGATGATGATGATGATGATGATGATGATGATCGTGATGCTGATGATGATGCTGCTGATGATGATGACGATGATGATGATGATGGTGATGCTGATGATGATGGTGATGAAGGACGATGATGATGGCATGATGATGATGGTGTCCCGATGATGATGGTGATGATGATGAGGATGTCGATGATGATGATGATGACGATGATGATGATGATGCTGATGGTGTCCCGATGATGAGGATGATGATGATCATGATCATTATGTTGATGACCATGATAATGACGATGATGGTGTCCCGATGATGATGAGTATGATGATGTTGATGTTGGTGATGCTGAATATGACTGTGTCCCAATGATGATGTTGATGATGATGAGGTTGATGATGATTATGGCGTCCCGATGATGATGATGATTCTTATGATGGTGATGATGATGTTGATGATGATGGCGTCCCGATGGTGATGATGATGATGATGATGATGTTGATGCTGATGTTGGTAATGATGATGATGGTGCCCCGATGATGACGATGATGATGATGCTGATGATGATGTTGATGATGCTGATGATGATGATGTCGATGATGAGGATGAGATGATGATGATGGTGCCCCGATGATCATGATGATGATAACGATGGTGATCATGATGGTGTCCCGATGATGATGCTGCTGATGATGATGATGATGACGATGACTGTGTCCCGATGGTGATGATGATGATGATGCTGTTGATGATGATGATTGTGGTGATGGTGATGATGTTGATGATGATGGTGGTGTCCCGATGAGATTGATGACCGTGATGATGATGTTGGTGTTGCTGATGAGGACTGTGTCCCGATTATGATGATGTTGGTGATGATGATGTTGATGTTGATGTTGTTGTTGTTGATGATGATGATGATGACGTTGATTGTGGGAGCGGTTGTGATATCGATAGTGAGATCGATCGTGAGACCGAATGTGATGTCGATTGTGAGATCGATTGTGAGATCGATAGTCAGATCAATTGTGAGATAGATCGAGTGAGATCGATTGTGAGATCGATCGAGGGAGATCGATCGAGCGAGACCGATACTGAGATCGATAGTGAGATCGATAGTGAGACCGATCGAGTGAGACGTTGGTTCCTCCCCCCCCCGAACCTCCTTATCACCCGAAGGGTGGTCGTATAGTATACGTGTATATACGTACTGGCAGCATGCAGGCTTGGAGTCTTGGAGTGCCTCGTAAAGACGGTGATGACTCGAAGAGGAGGAGGTGGAGGAGGAAAAGGAGGAGGAGGAGGAGCAGGAGGAGGAGCAGGAGGAGGAGGAGGAGGAGGGGGAGGAGGAGGGGGAAGGGGCAGGCGAAGTGTCAGGAGGCGGCGCCAGCGGGGGGGGGGCGCGCGGCTCCTGGCCCATCCCCGCCAGCGAGGTAGCGGTGAGCCGCACGGACTCGCCAAGCTGGCCGAGGTCCAGCCTGTCGGGGCCGAGCCCGCGTCGCGTAAACGCACGGCTGGCGCGGTTGGCGCGCGGGCTGTTCGGCGGGACGGGGTGATCGGGGAACAGAGCGAGGAGGAGGAGGAGGAGGGAGAGGAGGATGAGGAGGAGTTCTGGACGTACCGACAAGGAGAGGGGGGAGGAGGAGGAGGAGGAGGTGGAGGAGGAGGAGGAGGAGGACGAGGAGGAGGAGGAAGAGTTCTGGACGTACCGACAGGGAGAGGGGGGAGGAGGAGGAGGAGGAGGAGGAGGAGGAGGAGAAGGAGGAGGAGGACCAGTGTAAACCCAAGAGTCATCAACGATGTTGAAAGTAGCCCTCCCTCCAAGCTCCCTCTTCATAGGCCCCTACAACGGTTCATGTCCATTGAAGGGACTGCCTCATTGGAAGACAGCCGTTTGAAGACCTTGAAGCATGCCACGACATTGTTCTCGGGATTCCCATGCCGCGGATCAACCTGACTGCTGCGCCCTGGCGATTTGTAATCCTGCCAGAACGCCGTCTTTGTGACTTCAACGCCGCGAAGCAACATAACGGTTGCACCCGCGTAATCCTAAATCCTTCCCAAGCACAAGTTCTGGACTTCGGGTATGTTGATCATGGGAATCCGTGAAGCTCCTGCAAATGTTTAAAACGAATGTGCGCGGCGATACGGCGAGAACCACATTTTGAAGAAAGAACCACGCTCAATCCGTGAAACTCTTGAACATGTTCAATACGAATGTGCGCGGCGCTAAGGCGAGAACCAGATGTTAAAAAACGACCCGCCCTCAATCCGTAGAGCCCTTGCAGATGTTCAGAACGAATGTGCGCGGCGCTAAGGCGAGACCACGCTTTGAAAACGAGCCACCCTTCGTCCGTGGAGCTCTTGCACATGTGTACAACGAATGCGCGAGGCGCTAAGGCAAGAACCACAGTTTGAAAACGACCCGCCCTCGGTCCGTGAAACTCGTGCAAATGTTTGAAGCGAATGTGCACGGCGCTAAGGCGAGAGCCACATGTTGAAAACGGCCCGCCCTCCATCTGTGAAGCTGTTGCCACTTTTAAGCTTCAGAATCATACGTGGTGAGGAAGTCTCAAGCGAAACGCCTGGCCCGCCCTAAAAACTGGCCTCGAGGTGCGACAGGGAGAAGTTGTTTATAAGGAACAAGAATGGAGGCGGAGGAGGAGGGAGAGGAGGGAGAGAAAAAGAAAAAGGATGATGATGATGATGATGATGATGAGGAGGAGGAGGAGGAGGAGGAGGAGGAGGAGGAGGAGGAGGAGGAGGGGGAACGTGGGACAGTCGCATCGGGGCACGGGACCTGGCCTGGGCAGCAAAGGGATGCGGAACGGTTCAGTGCGAGAAGCCGTCAGCCCCGAGGAGGAGGAAACATGAGGACCCAGCGCAGAGGAGTCCAAGGAGCAAGCCTTGGCTACTGGCTGGAACGGCTTCGTCGACAACATTCGGTGTCTAGCCATGGGGGAAGCGGGCCCCGAGGCTTTTTGCCGGTTTCGGGCTCTCGGGACCCTCCACGGGCCCCAGGACCGTCAGAAAACGACTCAGGATGAGAAGCTCGTCCTGGGGGAAGGCCCCAAGATCGCTCCGTTTCCCTCGGGACCCGTTTCCCCCATGCTGACGAAAGGGACTTACCCGCAGAGGATACTTAATGATGCCCCACCCCCCAAGCTCTCGGCAGGGAATCGTCGTCCCTCCCTCCTCGCCCCGCCCCTCCTCGCCCTCCTCCTCGCTCTCACTCCTCGCCCTCCTCGTGCTCCCCTCCCCCCAAGCTAAGTCTCGCACCAGCCGCGCGACTCGCGGCAAGAGGGGCCAGCACAGGCGGAGCAACTGCCGCCGCGCCAACTGCTGGGCCTGCTGCGCCCCTGCCCGCTTCAACACTTCAGGGCTGTGGATATCGCAAAAGGCGCGCGCTGGGACCCTACCCGCTCCCGTGGCGACCTTCCGCGAGCGGCAGCAGGGCGGAACTCTTCTCGCGCTTCTTTTTTTTGTATCGGAGCACCCTCTCTTTGGGGGGGAGGGGAAAGCCGAGGGGAACGAAGCGCGACGAACCTCTGCATTGCCGCAGGCAGACACCCACGGTGGGCCCAGACTCTGGACTCGGGCGGAGGGGGAGGACGGAGGAGGAGGAGGAGGAGGAGGACGAGGAGGAGGAGGAGGAGGAGGCGGAAGAGGAAGAGGAGGAGGAGGCGGAGGAGGAGGAGGAGGCGGAGGAGGAGGCGGAGGGGGGGGGACGAGGAGGGGGGAGGACGACGAGGGAGAGCGGCCGGCAAGGCCGCCCAAAAAACGGCAGGCCCGCTCGGCTGCTCACGGCGGAGAGCTTCCCGTGCTGCGGCCGCCATCCGAACCCCGGCGGCACCTGCGGAACGGCGCCGACTGGCGCCGTGCTGCCCGGTGTGGTGGGCGGCGGCCCAGGTGGCTCAGCGGCCGCTGGTTGGTAGTCGGTTGCACGCAAGGGTGACCCTGGGTAAGAGTGACCTTTGGTGCGCGGCTTGTGGGGGGCCGCGGGCAAACCAAGCGCAAGAGCGCAAGACGCTAAAAATCGCATCGCGCTCGGCGATCGGGGGACCCCGATGGGCCCGCACCGAAGGTCACTCCGGCGAAGGGTCACTCTTACGCGTAGTCGAGGTATGGGGGAGGGGGAAAGGCTTCTTGGAGGGAGGCTGCTTCTGGGAGGGCGCCGGCCCTACACCTACGGGCAAGGCCCGCACCTCAGAGGAGGCAAGGGTGCTTCCGAGAGGCCTTCCTCCCTCCCCCTGCCCCCCTGAGAACAACACACACCCATACCCATAGGGGGGTCGTTGGGAGGAGGATTGGCTGTGGGTATGGGTGCGGGTTGTCGGACCCTGGGGAACGCTCCCGTTCGAGCGGGGACCCCCATCCGACAACACGCACCCATAGCCCTCTCCGAGTCCCCTATGGGTATGGGTGTGTGTTGTTGGTTCGTCACGCTCTGCGCGTGGCCGAGCTGCCCTGCCTCTTCTCGGCGTCCGCCTTCCCTGCGCACCTCTGCCCCTCGGGTCGACCTTCACCACCGCCTCATGCTCAGCCCCACCTAGCAGACGCCTCCCGGATGGGGCCCGAGTGGATGGGGTCGGAGGACCGCGCCGCATCGGCGATGCATCGCCGAAGCATCGGAGACGTCGGTGGTGTATCGGCGACGCCGGCGCCGTGAACACCGGGCTCCATATCGAGCTGTATCGCCGATGCATCGGCGATGCGGCGCGACCCTCCGACCCCATGGGACCCCATCTGATCTGGGAGGCCCAGGTGCATGACAGAGTGACGCAGAAGACGAGCGAGCAGGTCCTGCGCCTCACGAGGACGGCAAGCTCCAGGCAGCAAAGAGCACGGGCGGGCGGCGTGTGCCGCGCGCCCGCTTCGCAGACGCTGTCATGAGTCACCCGTTTACGGAGGGGGGATGGAGGCGGGGCAGCGTGTCCACGGCGTAGTTCGGCGGAAAGATCTGGGCAATTGTCAAGCCCGTCTCTCGGCAGAGCCACTGCGTACAGTCGGCCCGTATCAGAAGGACGCACGATAAGGATGCAAGGGCCATGGAGGGACCATCTCGAGTCTGTTCGAGCAGGGCGCGGCCAGCGAAAATGGCCAAGGATGGGCCGGAGAGGCAAGGATAGGGAAACCGCTCGGGGACACCGCTGCAAGCAGGATTCCCCCAATGACGCCCTCGTCACCCGAATTCAAGTTTCGGGCTTGCGACGAATGTGAGATGTCTTGGGAACCCAATGAACCTCCAGTGAACGCATATCTTGAAAACATATAGTGGGATCCACGACGGAACAGGCCAAATAAAATTATCAGATGGGGCGCAATTAACGAAATACGCGAATGCAGCACGCATCAATCTGCACAGCACGCGTTTGCACGATCGCGCCGCGCGCCTGCTCGCGCGACGCGCCCCTCGGCCCGAGTCAGAAGACAGTGCAAGGTCATGATTGCACACGAGACAACCCGCATCAATGAGTGGCTCGAGCGAAACCTGCGCAGACAGCATGATGTCTCGGGCCAGAGGAGGCCCGATATGGCTTTGAAAGGGGCCCGCGCGGGGCCCCGAGACGGCGCAAAGAGCCAACCAAAATCGAAGATTTGAAACGGTTGTTTCCGATGCTCCACTCTGGCTCTTTCTCCGGCCGCCTCAGGGGCTCTTTCAGGGCCAGTTTGAAGACCTTGAAAGCCTCCAAAGCGCCAGAAAAAGTCCTGAAACGCCCCCGGAACCAACCTGAGTGGAACATCTGAACCGGCCGTTTCAACTTCTCCGCTCTGGCTTGCCCGCGGGGCCCATTGGAGCCCCTGCCGGGTCCCTGGTCGAGGCCACCCGAAAGTTCCCCGGCAGCCCGAAAAAGGTACCAAAGGGCGCCGAGACGGCCCCAGCAGCCAGCTTGAGTGAAGCATGTTCAGCCGAGTTTTCAAATGCCCCATTGCGGAGTGCTGTCGGGGCTGTCTCGGGTCTATCTTCGAGCAACCTCGAAGTCCCCGGGGACCCTGCAGAGGGGGCTCTCATGGGCCCCTAAAGCCAACCGGAGTGGAGCAATTCTGAAACTGCCATCTCAGATGCTTCACTCTGGCTCGCTCGCGGGGCCCTCTGGGGCTTCTCCTGGGCCGTTTCAGAGCCATTTGGAGATCCCCAACATGCTTCAATGAGGCTTGGAAAACGGCTTCAAAACAAGCCAACAAGCAAACCCATAGCAATCAAGAACGAAGCATCTGGAACCACTGCCGTTTCATATGTTCCACATTTCCGAGGCGACCAATTTCGCAAGGGCCACCTTCAACAAAAACGTGAAAACACGATTTGGGGAGCCGCGTGGTTGGAGCTGCTTCTTGAGAAACCTAGGTGGCGCGCTCCGCCGGCATCTAGGCGCAGTCCGCGACTGATCCCACACATAAATTTACCAGACGGCTAAAGCATGAAACCACGGATGTGACGATTCTCCTGAAGCGTGGAAGCACAGCTTCAACAATTCGTTGGCATCGTGCACGTAACCATGTAACTAATGCGACTGCATTGTTCGGGTAGTGACAGCGGCGCGCCAGCGGCTCCTATGTTCTCCACACCAAGCGGTCAACCGTAAATATTACACGTGGTATGTCTAAGCAAGCAGTGCTTGCACTGAAACGGCCTGCCGTTGCGCCGGACGGCCGATGGCCTTGGTGGCTCTCGCCAGCCCGGATCCGAGGATCCTCATGGGGGCGCAAAATATTCAGAAATCGTATCCCCGCTGCAGCCGACTTGCCGGAGGATCGACGCTTGTCCCGAGCCAGTGGTTCACAAATAGCATCCCCGCTTCTGTCGAACATGCCGCGCTACTCGGCCTGGGTGGAAGCGGCGCAATTTGTTCATGCGGTTGGCAATCTCAAGAGTGATGAGCTGGGCCATCGGCCCCGCAGCTCGGAAAATCGCAAAAGCAACTTTGAACTTCAGCTGCGGCGCGGTCAAGCATGCCTGGTTCGGGGGTGGCCTCGTCGATCCCCCAACCTGCCATCAGCAGCGCGCGCGTGGCGAAGCAGGCCTGTCGGGCCCAGCCGGCGACGACGCAGGCAGGCGCGCGCGCGCGTTGCATTCTCTGGTTCAAGCATAATTGAGGCCCCCCCAAGGCTAGGCTAATCCAACCGACCCAACACTCTCGAGGCAAGACCTCTCCACAGCGGAATACGGCGCCGAGCCGCGGGACAGTGTTCTAAGAGGCCCTGGGGAGCTCTGATTGCCTCCGAGAAGCCCCGAAGATCTCTGATGGCCCTTCAGCTCTCCGTTTGACGCCCGAAAACAACCGAGAGGCCCCCGCGGGCACGTTCGGGGCGGAATCCAAAAAACTGGGGTTGTCCCGGGAGTGTCCCGGGAATGTCCCGGGAGTGTCCCGGGAGCGTCCCCGGAGTGTCCCGGGAAGTGTCCCGGGAGTGTCCCGGGAATGTGCCGGGAGCGCCCCGGGATCATCCGGGGGGCGCCCTCGGGGCCCAGGGAGGCGGGTGAGCCCGAAAATTCCACGTTGGAGCAAATGTCGCCCCCCCGCGGCCGTCCGCTCACTGCGTCTGGACCCCCAGTGCATCTCGGCCGCGAATGTTAGGATTTGTCCTAGCACGGGCGGAGGGGGGCGCGCAAACTATTGATTTTTTGACCATCCACCCAGACGGCTTGCACCCCCCCGCCTCGCCGACGTGGCCAAGGCGGCGCGGCGCGATGGCAGGCGTTTCGGCGGGGAATCGAACACCCCTACCGAACTTGAGCTGCTCTAGGGGCGAAGTTGTTCCATGGCCGTGGCCGATTGTCCACCTCGTGATTTTGGTCGTTATTTTCCAGCTAGTCCAGCCCATAAACATGTCATGCGACTTCCGTGAATAACAGCCTAACGCAACCTCTTCGACGCAGAAGGGAATGCGATTTCAGCGGTCGACCGCAGGCGAGGGACTTCGACTTGCCAATGAATATGCTGCGCCTCCCTGCGTGATCTAGGATGTACATAGTTGCGCGCCGCCCTGGCAATCGGCCGTTCGACGCAAGGGCGGGTCGCCTCACTGCGGGCACTTCGGTTACAAATGTTGCCGGTGATGTTTTCGGTTGCCCGTCGCGAATCAACTGCAGGCGCGTCGCCGGCATGCCCCGGCGAAAAAATAAAACGAATGTCTGGCGTCGACGAATATCTGGCGCATTGCCCTCGCGCTTCAGAGAAACAACATCAAATGCGGCATTGTTTGAGCCGTCTGGCTTGCACTATCTCGAAGCAATCACGCGCTGAGGTCTCACTCCTGCGGGCCGCATTCCCAGGAGCTTGTCTGCCGAGGCGCAGTCGCCATGACACTGCTCTCAAGTAATGTTTTCACGCGGCGGATCCGCGCGGAAATGCGCGCTTTGGGCATGGGTGAGACTGGGGCATCTGACGCGACTTTTTCAGATACTCCAGTCTTGCTTACGTGCTGGGCCGTTCTGGAGCCCTTTCCCAAGCTCCCTTGGCGCCCCCCCGGGCTTCCAAATTTGCTCAAACAGGGCCCCGGCAGGGGCCCCGCAGGACGCCGAGAGCGAGCCGGAAAAGAGAGCACCTTGAAAGACCGTAATTTGTCTGGTTGGGGCCGTCTCACGGCCCACTCAAGACTCCCCGGGCAAAGAAGCCCCAAGAGGACCCGAAGACGGCCCCGAGAGCGACCCGCAATGGAGCATCTGAAACGGCCGTTTTCAAGTTCCCCACTATGGTCGGCTCCAGGGGGCGTCTTAGTGCCTCTTGAAGCCTCCGGGCCTCCGAGGGACTTCTAGATGGCCGCGACAGGAACCTGCGAGGGCTCCAGTGGGCCCCGTCATCGAGCCAGCTTCAGAGACAATTCGAATGCTCTACTCTGGTTGGCCATGTGGCCGTCTTGACATCCTGTGCGGCGCCCTCGAAGCTTTCGGGGGGCCTGAGTTGGCTCCAGAAGGGCCCCGGGGGGAACCGAGAGCGAGCCAGAATGGAGCATCTGAAACAGCCGCTTAATGTGCTCTACTCTGGTTGACTCCGCGGGCCGCCCCAGGGCCCCCACGGGCCCCTTTGAAAGCAATGCGTGGCCCCTGCGACCCGAAACATGGCGCCGTCTGCACATGCTTCGCGCGAGCAAAAAAAATGGATTTTCTCCCGTGCATTTTTTGATCGGTGTTTCCGTGCGGCTCGAGCCGAAGGGCGCGTCGCGCACGCGGGCGCGCGGCGGTGCCGGTTGGGTGTGGTCATGCGAGCGTGCACTGCGCATGCAGGTTTTCTCGCGTTGGATGCGCGAAATTCGCTAAGGCCGCTCCCGACATGTATGGTGCGCAGTGCAGCCGCAATGCGTTGCACCCCATGTTTTAAGGTGTGCTTCTATTGGCGGTTCGAGATAATTCAGATAATGCCATGCGTTCTACTTCTATCCATGGCGGCCCAAAAATCGAATTTCCGAAAATCTATCATCGAGCGAATCCTCCTCTTCTTCCTTCTCCTCCTTCTCTACTTCACCTCGCCCCTGTTTATCGATCCTCCTTGGCGTGTTCGGGCTTCTCCCTATCATCCCTACGCGCGCACTCCCGACATTTCGATGCACCCTCTCAGCGCCCCACTCGCTGAAAGAAGCGCCGCGGGTAGGGACCCGACAAAAACAAATTTGGTCGCAACCCCAGTCCGGAGCGCAGTGCATGCGCGTTTCCCGCAAAGACACACCGTTTCGGCTTCGGTCGGCAAAATCAGGGCGGCCAGTTGTCCCCCAGCGGTTTTCCTAGGCAAGGACGCAAGGATACCCTTGGGAAGGCTGTCCATCCTTATTATGCGGTCTGACTGTAGAGGTGAGAACCATGGAGAACTCGAGCTCGGGCCAGGCGCGCTGAAGACGCGCATGCTCGCTCTACCTCTGCTAATAAAGGGGCCGTCTTCTTCGCGCGCCAAGGTTGCAGCTCCGGCACACATAGTTCACGCAGAGGCGCGTCGCAGATCAGCAAGCGCGAAAGGTGAGGATCTCTGGTCTGTCCGAAGTGAAGTCTCGCGCTCTTGGGAACGCGCCAGAAAGATGCTGGTCACATGCATCGACAGGCGGCAAATGAAAGTCTACAGTTATCTGCGGCGCGGCGGAGACTCCCTCGGATTCGGAACATCTCGGATTCGCTACCGGTGGGGCAGCAAGCGGCAGCAAAGTCGGCACGTAAGAGTGTCAGCGAGATGGAGATCGCCTGCGTCGGGATGACATCTCGAGACGCAGACGCAGAAGGTGAGGTTCAGCGGGACAGAGAAAATCCGCGCCAGGAGAATCACCACCATTGCAGGGCGATGCAGAGTGCTTACAGCGAACGCTATGTGGGGCGTGGAGGGGGCGGAGAAATGCAGGGGACGTGGTGGCCACCGCCGTGGGCGGAGTTCTGACCTGGGGGAGGGGGGGGGCGGGTCGCGGGGTCAAAAGGGCCGAGAGCTCTGGATCTCAGACGTCGTGGCGGCTTCATGGCGTGACGAGCAGGGTCTGGAGCCCGATCGTGAACGTGAAAGCACGTCGGCCACGGCGCGCTTTGAGCACACCCGGGCGCCTAGCAGTTCCAACTGCGCCTGCGTCACGAACTCCATGTGCAAACACACTTGCGGGGAAGGACCACGAGCAGCGATGACTCGCAACGAAACTGCCTGGAAAACAAACGTGCACACCATCACTGTCCCATGCTTGTGCAGGGAGCGAGGGGGTCAGATGGCCTAATCTTGTCCAAATCTGCACGCGCAGTGGTCTCATACCTGCGCGCGGCTGGTGGCTGCACCAGGGAGGTCCGCAGGGGTTAACCAGCACAAGCCGACGGGGAAGCGTTGCAAACAGCAGAAAAGTAGCGGATAGACCACCGCAGGAACTGCAACAGCACATCAGAGAACACACATCTTGCACCTCTCCTCCCTGTCATCGCTCGGACGTCTATTCCCCGTGCCTTTTTCGGCGTCGCGCCCTTCTTCTTCGCAAGATGATCCAGAATGCTCCTCGATGGTGTTCCCACCGAGAACAACATGCACACGTCCGAGCGGTGCCGAGCCTCCCTCGTCTCCCCCCGCTCGTCCCCGCCGCTCCCCCGCCGCTCCCCCGGCGCCCTCCCTCCGGATCCCTCACGCTCGCCGCTGCAGACCTGCCCGCAGTGTGCTGCGGCAGCGATGGGCATCCTGACGAGAGCGACAACATCGAGATGATGCTGAATCGACAACTGGGTTCCCGATCTCTCCATCCTTTCAATGCGTCCACCATGCCGCTGCAAAGACAGAACGTCGCGCATACAAGGCTGTGATCGGCACACCCTTGGCCAAAGAGCAAGACAAGTATCGCGTTCGTGACTCTTTCGCCCCACGTTCTCGTGCTCAAGCTCCCAGTGGGCCTGCATATGTGTGTGCTGCGCCCGCTAATGCAATACACGCGCGCGCACACACATTCACACGCACACATACGCACACACACACACACCGCAGAGAAAGCCACCTGGTTCAACCCTTCTGCAATCCCGTCCCTAGAAACGAGGGAATGGTCGAGGAAGACATGCCCCTGCCCTCGAACACTGACCTGTGTCCATATCCACCGCCAAGGCCCTTGGGCGCCCCGAGCACTGCTCCCAAACCGGCGGACATTGGCATTCGCATGCGGTGGATACGCGGAGCAGAGAAGCGGCAGAACAGAAGCAGAAGCGGGAGGACGTATGGAGGAGGAAGAGGAGCTGACACAATTGCATGGGAAAGGCGATGAATCACCAGAAAGAGAAGAGGCATTGGAAAGACCCATCTACAATGTCTGCACGCTCCTGCATCCCGGTGCCCTTCCTGGGCCCCAGAACTGCGAGAGGCCACTCTGAACAAAAAAAACTGCCCTGGGGGAAAGGGAGGCACCCTTGGGTCTGGCTTTCCTGCTGCGGCGCCCGCTGCCCAGGGCCGGGACGGCACGGATACCTCAGGAGGCCAGGGGCGAGGAGAGCGGGGCAGGGCAGGGAGACGAAGGCGGCACAGGCGTGGGCGAGGGCTGTCAGACCCCCCCGGGGGCCCCCCGTTCGAGATGAGACCTCCATCCGACAGCACTCGCCCACAACTCCCCGCGGAATTCCACCCCGAGACATCGACGGGCGCCAAGATGTGAGTGCAGATCTCATGCTTGTTGGTTGCGCGACCACAGATCTACACCTGACCCAGCCTCGATCGCTGTGCGAATCGAAAGGTCGCCAGGCCAATCGGGAACACTATACACGAACCGATCTGCGATATGCAACCTCATGCACTGAACCGTAGCCTGCAACAAGCCTGCCGCACAAGCGTGAAGAGAGGAAGATGCCATTTCATGAATTTAGCTGCCCCGATACGCAACACGCAGCAAGTAGCGTGTTAACGCGGAGCTCAACACGTACTGGAAACGTAGGCGATACTGTCGCCAAAACGTGGACCAACACCTGCCGAGCCAACGAGCAGCATGCTAACACGGACGTGTTGAACACGGCACGTGTTGCGTTCCAACACGGGCGCATCAGTGCAGCTGAGCTGGCCTCTCGTGCCCACGTCGGGAACGACCAGGCTCCAGGCCTCGCAGAGGCGGCCCGAGCAGATGGGGTTCGAAGAGTCGCTCCGCATCGCCGATGTGTCGAGGATGCGGCTCGACGTGGAGCCAGACTTTCTCCACGGGCGTATCAGGGCAACTGAGGTCGTGAATCTTTGAGCCGCCAGCGGGCGGCGCTGGGCTCCGCGGACGGCGCGGGCCCCGCGCGCCCACGCAGTGCCGCTGGGGGGCAGCGGCACCCTCTCGGCAGGCCCGCGACCGCCGCCGCTGCCCGCACCGGGCCCACGGCAGGGCCCGCCCCCGAGCGCGGCGCTCGCAGGACGAAAGCAGGACGAGAGCAGATCGCAGAGGAGGAGGATGAGGATGAGGATGAGGATGAGGATGAGGATGAGGATGAGGAGGAGGAGGACGAGGAGGAGGAGGAGGAGGAGCAGGACGAAGCAGGACAAGGAGGAGGAGGAGGAGGAGGAGGAGGAGGAGCAGGACGAAGCAGGACGAAGCAGGACGACGAGGAGGAGGAGGAGGAGGAGGAGGAGGAGGAGGAGGGGCGCGAGAAAGCTCTGAGAGCCGGCGGGTCCGGAGCGCCTCGGGCGCCGCGGCCTCTCCAGAGCGCTCCAGAGAAAGCTCAGAGAGCGCTCTGCACGCGGAGGGGGGTAAGCTCGGGGCCCTAAAGCTTACGTTGTCACCATCGCACTTAAGGATAAGATCCCAGAGATAATCTCGAACGCCCAGAATATGTATCGAAATGATTTCTATCCGAAACGCTAGCGAAGTGTCGAACGAGCATCGCCTCACAGGGCCCGACACGTGAACATCCTCCAATCTCGATGCTTTCGTGGTGCTCGAAATTCTCTGGTGCTCACCAGGAGCTTGGAACTTCCACCCGGAGAGAACACATGGTGCGCGTTTTCTTATTCGGCGTTTCGGCATTGTTGTGCGGATGGGAGGGAGGGGAGGGTGGGGGTGGCTCCGGACCTCTGCTTGGCGCGACTGTTTGCAACCGTGCGTCCATCATGGGGGAGAAACTCCACCTGCTCCAAACAGGTGCCAAAAATAAGATTATCCCAGTGCGACCCTACCTAGGAGTTGGAACCCCTAGGAAAGCAGCATTATTAGTAACAGTAACGCTAAGCTAAAGCTAAACTAAAGCTAAGCTAAAGCTAAGCTAAAGCTAAGCTAAAGCTAAGCTAAAGCTAAGCTACAGCTAAGCTCAAGCTAAGCTAAAGCTAAGCTAAAGCTAAGCTAAACGCTAAGCTAAAGCTAAGCTACAGCTAAGCTCAAGCTAAGCTAAGCTAAAGCTAAGCTAAAGCTAAAGCTAAAGCTAAAGCTAAAGCTAAAGCTAAAGCTAAAGCTAAAGCTCCCAGGGGACTGGGGGGAACCGCTCCCAAGGGACTGGGGGAACCGCCCGGGGCGCTTTGCACTGCCCGGCCCCTTTAAGCTAAGAGAGTAAGAACCCTTCTAGGCAGAGCCTAGGTAGGGAAAAACAGCCAAGATCTGCTCCAGGGGGGGGGGAGGGGGGTGTGCGAGGGCCCGCGCCGATCGGCATAACGAAGAATAACAAAAAAGATCACAAGAACTTGGAGCTTCCACCCGGAGAGAACACTTGGTGGAGAGTGCTCCGACCGACGGCTGCAGCCCTCTCGGGCGCGCCAGGGCCCCGTTCGGGGGGCCCCGACAGCTCGGGAAGCTCCCAGGGCCAGCGGGCTCGGAGGACGCATCGGGCGCCGCGGCCGCTCGAGAGTCGGGGGCGGCCAAGAGGGGGGCGTCCAAGAGGGGGGGGGCGCAAATCATGGCCGGCGGCATGTGCGCGGCCCAGGGGCGGGGCCAGGGACGCGATGAAATAAGAAGAGGCGCCATGAGATCCGAGGAAAAATCGTGGCCCACGCCATGATATCCACCCCCTCCTAGTCATCACCCACCTCTTGGCCGCTCCCGAGAGAGCGCTCCACGGCGCTCCGAGAGCGTTCCGGAACGCTCTTGGTTTAGGACGGGCATGTCCTCCTAGAGGCGCGGGTCTTGGACGGACGGAATATATATATATATATAGTATACAAGTCAACAACTTCGTACAACAAATTAGCCAAACATAGTTGGAACACCGTCCCCAGACAATTGAATGACTACTTTTGTATAATATTCCTCCTGTAGAGGGACACGCCCGACTTGACTCTTGATCGATCCGTCCTCATCCTGCTTGGGCCTGCCTGCTTTCAGGCCCACGTGGTCTCGTTATGCCGCCCCCACTCCAGGGGCCGGCCCAGGAACCGCTGCAGGCGGTCGCGGATGCGCTCGTCGCCCTCCTGGCTGGGGGGTGGTGGTGGTGGTGGCCACTGCACAAGGGAAACAAGTCCCGAGCAGAGCAACACGCACCACGACCACGACGACGCCGACGACAACGACGACGACGACGGAGACGAGGCGCGCAGACGATCCGCACCGAGGCACGGACTTGGGCACGGCGCGGGGACCCACCGCCGAGGCCCAGGGCGCCTGGCCGCTTCTCCCCCCCGCGGCGCCCTGCGCGCCCCGAGGCCCGGAGCCAACGGGGCGGCGGGCGGCGCGCAGGCTCGGCGCGGCGTGCGGGGGGGGTGAAGCGGGCGGGAGGCGGGAGGGCGGTGGGCACCTGGCGGTGGTGCCTGTGCGCCAATGCTCTGCTCCTCTCGGCCGGCCTCCGTATGTACGCACGCGTCGCGCACTCTCTCTCTCTCTCTCTCCATCTCCGCCTCGCCCGCGCGCTTTGAGTCCAAGTGCGTCATCTTCCTTTCTCTCTTTCTCTCTGTTTCTCTCGTTCTCTCTCTCTCTCTCTCTCTTTCTGTCTCCTTCTCCGTGTGGGAGAAGAGAGGGCAGCAGAGGGCTGGCGAAGGAAGAAGTCGTGAGCCATGGGCGGAGGATTCTGACTGTATGTCTCTGGACAGCGGTCCGAGCTGCGGGGCGAGGGCGTAGAGCGCGACAGCTGTCCCTGGCGGGAGCTGCACTCATGACCTCCGCCCGCGCACCAGGATCAGGCGGGGGCGCTCGGGACCGCGAGAGGTGCCGCCTGACAGAAGCAGGAGGCGTGCAAACATCGTCTGCTTCTGCTCCTCGTCCACTGCCGTTCGGCCGACTGTTCGACGACGCCGGGGCCCCCATGTCTCCAGCTCTGACAGCCATCAGGTATAGGATAAGGAGCTCCGAGTGCCTGTCGCCACTGGGGCGCGTGCGGATACCATGCGGATCTCATGCCACCGCCAGGATGGACGGGGAACAGATGGGGAAGAGAGGTGGCCACACAGGTCAGACAGGAAAGAGCGACATTAATATTCATCAGAATGAGGAGGCCGAACGGTCATTCACTGTCCCGGGGTGCGTGGCTGAAATGGGCTTCCACGGTGCGGATTGTTGTTGAATTTCCACTTCATAAAAAATGACTGTTGAACCACGCTGCGCGGAAACCATTGCATTGTTCAATTGCAGTCCTTCTCCTGGGCTACGCACCCTGTTCTTTACAAACAGAAAATCACGAGTCGCCAAACTGGGCCCCTGGCGCCCGGCTTACAACAACAAAGGCTCCTGCCGGATTCATTCTCACAGTTTATTCCCAGATCGCTCTCTCGCGCGGGACTTCCTCACAAGGTATGCAGGAATCGCGCTCTCGCGTGGGATTGTTTCGCAAGTTATGCAAACGCCACGCCTTCGACACTCATGAATGATGCTCTCGCTTCAGCTTTCTCGCGATTTACTTCGGTAGCGCGCTGTCGCTCGAGACTGCCTCGCGACACATGCGTGACGCATGCTTCACCAACCCGCCTGCTCGACCTGGCCGCCTGGGCCCGCCTTGCCTGCCCGCCCGTTAGGGCCTACCCGTCCGCTCTGCCCGTCTGGTTCTGCCACATGATTTCTGCTCCTAGCCCCCCTCCTGCTACTCTCTCTCTCTCGCGTGCTCCATCCTCCTCCCTCCCCCCTGCCCCTTCCTTCCATCCGTCCTCTCTTCCCCTGCCTTAAGGGCTGCACGAAATACACGTAGCAGGTATGAAAGACAGGCCCCCAATGTGGCACGATCGAAGACGAAGAGGGCTGGTATCAAGGGTTTGGGATATACGGGCTGAGTGGCACGCGAGCAGATAAGAGCGGAAACCGTCTTAAACTGATTCGCGGTGTTGTTGTTACCGCTGCTGCTGCAACTGCTGCTGCTTTTGTACTTGTAGCTGTAGTTGTAGTGTAGTATGTATTGTTGATCCCCCCTCCAGGGCACATGGTGTTTTTTTCCAATGAAGTAGTGGGCCTCAGAATTTGGTTGTTGGCCTCCGGCTTACAACAACAAAGGCTCCCGCCAGATTCACTCGCACAGTGTATTCCAAAATCGTTCTCTCGCGCGGGACTTCCTCACAAGGTATGCAGGAATCGCGCTCTCGCGTGGGATTTTTTTCGCAATTTATTCAGACGCCGCGCCCTGGACACTCAGGATCTCTCGCTGCGGTTTCTCTTGCGATTTACTTCGGAAGCGCGCTATCGTTCGAAACTGCCTCGCGACTAATGCATGACGCACGCTTCACCAACCCGCCTGCTCGACCTGGTCGCCTGGGCCCGCCTTCCCTGCCCGCCTGGTAAGGCCTGCCCGCGCGATCTACCCGTCTGGTTCTGCCACATGTTTTCTGCTTCTAGCCCCCCATCCTGCTAATCTCTCCCGTGTTCAATCCTGCTCCCTCCCCCTCGTCCCCTTCTTCCATCCATCCTCTCTTCCACTGCCTTAAGGGCTGCACGAAATACACATTGCAGATAAGGAAAAAACCCAACGGGGTACGATCGAAGACGAAGAAGGCGGATCTCGAGGGTTTGGGATATACGTGTTGAATGGCACGCGAGCGAGCAGATAAAAGCGAACACCGCTAAAATGATTGTTGTGGTTGTTAGTTATGGGTTCTCACTTAAAACGAACTGTTATTGTTGATCACCCCACTCACGGTAAGCATTCTTATTTCAACTTGAATGGTTACCCCGAGGCTCGCACCCTGTTTCTCACAAGGGAAAATGGAAAGTCACCCATCGGGGCCCCTGGCCCCCCGTTTACAACAACAGCAACGGCCCCCGCCAGATACCTCCTCACATTCCCAAATCGCGCTCTCGCGCGGAACTTCCTCACAACGTATACAGGAATCTCGCGTGGGACTTCCTCGCATTGTATTCAGACGCCGCGCCCTCGACACTCAGGAGTCAAGCTCTCGCTGCGGATTCTCTTGCGATTGTTGTTGGAATCGCGCTATCGCTCGAGACTGCCTCGCGATTCATGCATGACGCACGCTTCAGTAACCCTCCTGTTCGACCTGGCCGCCTGGGCCCGCCTTGCCGACCCGCCCGTTAGGGTCTACCCGTTCCGATCTGCCGATCTGATTATGCCACGTGTTTTCTGCTCCTACTTAATCCCCTTTCCTGCTACTCTCTCTTGTGCCCTATCCTCCTCCCTTCCCCCTGCCCCTTCCTTCCATCCGTCCTCTCTCCCCCTGCCTTAAGGGCTGCACGAAATACACGTTGCAGGCATGAAAGACAGGCTCCCGAGTGCGGTACGATCGAAGACGAAGAGGGCGGGTGTCGAGGGTTTGGGATCAACTTGTTGAATGGCACGTGAGCAGATAAAAACGAGCAAAATTAAAACGATTGCTGTTATTGTTGTTGTTGTTGATGCTGTTGCTGTTGGATTCCCATTTCGAGAAAAAACTATTGTTGATCCCCCCTCTACGGTAACCGCTGCTTTTTCAATTAAATTGCTTCTCCCGAGGCTCGCACCCGGCTTTTTACAAAGAAAAATGAAGAGTTACCAACCTGGGCCCCTTGCCCCCGACTTGCAACAACAACAGCTTCCGCCTGACACCTCCTCACAATGTATTCCCAAATCGCGCTCTCGCGCGGAATTTCCTCACACTTTTACAGGACTCCCTCCCAATGTATACAGACGCCGCGCTCTCGACACTCAGGAATCGCGCTCTCGCTGTGAATTATCCCACGACTTATGTTGAAGTCGCGCTATCGTTCGAGATAACCAAGCAATTCATGCAGGACGCACGCTTCAGAAACCCGCCTGCCCGGTGTCCGTTCCATGCATCCGTCCTCTCTTCCCCTGCCTTAGGGGCCGCTCGAAATGCACGTTGCACGTAAGAGAGATACAGTCTCAAGGGGGTACGATCGAAGACGAAGGGGGGCGGGTATCGAGGGTTTGGAATATACGTGTTGAATGGCACGCGAGTAAATACAGTAATAACAAACTATCTTCAAATGTTTGTTGTTGTTGGCGTTGTTGTTGCTGCTGTTGTTGTGCTTGTTTGTTTTTTTGTTTATTGTTTGTTTGTTATCGTCGTCCCACCTGCGACCCACCCGCGACCCACGCGCGATCCGACCCCGACCCACCCGCGATCCACCCGCGACCCACCCCGCAACCCACCCCGCGACCCACCCGCGACACACCCGCGACCCATCCCGCGACCCACCCGCGACTCACCCCGCGCCCGCCCACTCACTCTTATCCGCAACTGCGGGGTGCTACATATCAGCGAGACGCGGTCACAAGGAGGGAAAACGGTGGCGCCGTCAGATGTCATCGGAAGAATCTGATAGTTCCCGCAGGTTCTTGACGGTCACCGGAAATCAGCAAAAAACGCGCTGAACCACCTCGTTCCTCGGTCCTCGAAGCTCGATCGAGGGACCGAATGGGGATCGGCTGAGGTGGTCGGGGAGGATCAGGATATAAGAAGGTCGGCAGGGCACAGGCAGGGTCTGGGAGGGGCAAGAACAGCCAGGAATGATCAGCACGAGCGGTCAGGCGGGTCGGGGAAACACAGGCCTTCAACGTTTCCACAAGAACAATGGCCAATATTACCAACAATTTTCTGATTCCGGGGGCCGCCTCCAGGTTGCGGCACCATGAGAAAACGATCGTGGACGGAAAGGCGGCCTCAGCCCCTGTGGGGGGGAGGCCGAAAGGTCCCAGGGCCGCGCAATGAACAGTTCACGATTTACGTCTGGACAGGGAAGATAAAAAAAGTCGGGGAGGAACGGAGGGAACGAGTCTCGAGCCCACACGCAACAAGTCTCGTATGTTCGGGTCTGCCCCCCGGCTCCTCCAGGGAAAACTCCATGAACACCTCGCGGGTTGGAGCGCCACCTCCTCCTCCTCCTCCTGCTCCTCCTCCTCCTCCTTCTCCTCCTAGTCCTCCTCCTCCTCCTCCTCATCTTCTTTCTCTGATTCCTCCTGATCCTGCTCCTCCTCCTTCTACTCCTCCTCCTCCCCTTCCCCCTCCTCCTAATACTCCCCCTTCCCTCCTCCTCCTCCTCCTCCTTTTGTTTCTGCCGTCGAACGGCATGCCTCAATCCTCAAGGCATGGCCAACCACAAAAAAAGCACCATGGCTGGCCACGAAGGTACGATCAAACCGTGAAGTTGACACTGAAATTGGTATCCACCACAGCACCCCCCTTTATCGGGGTGCTTCCCGACCAAAATCTTCCTCCAATGTCTGGCCCCCGTGACTGTGGGAGGACTACAGTAACGGCCCAGCCCTGTGAAGTGGGCCCCCGAGCTGTAGAACTTGCAAACAGCGCAAGGACAAGGGAACGAATCCTCAGAGCATGCTAGAGCAATGACTCTGTGCCCGAGAAGCTCGAGCACAGCAGAGTCAAGACGACTGCGTCCCTGCCATCCCCCAGGTTGCGGGCACTGAGCACCGATGGAGCCCCGCAGACACACCCTGCATCCCCAGACTCCGCTCATGCGTTCTCATTGGTGCCTAGGCCGACCCGCGGCCCCGGGGGGGAGGTGTGGAGGAACGCGCGCCACCCCCAGAAACTCCACACGAGGCCAGAGGGGAAGGACGGCGGCACCAACGGATGGCACGGCCCTCGAGACTCTAGTTTTCCAGCTGAGCCCGTCCATGAGCGTCGGATCAAAACAAATATGACGCAAGACGGCCATCCTGGCCCCTGCATCCGCCAAACCGACTCCAAGGCGCCTGAAAAGCCCCTCTGGAAAAAACCCAGTCCCCTGAAGGTCTCTGCGCGCATCGACTTTCGCGAGTGAAGGCAACCTACCACAACCAATGGCAAACCCGTGTAGCAAACGACCAGAATGCACATGCTCGGGAGACTCAACAGAAACCGAGACCTTAGGAAGATTGCGTCACTACATACTACAATTACTGTAAACATCTGCCTTACCGTCTCGAGTCTAGAGCCTACCCTATCCCACAGAAGACTACACATAAGAACCGAGGCCATACGGGGGCAGAGACTTCACATAAAGCACGGGCCCAGGGGTCAGCCATGGCAACACACCGCGCACTTCAGAAGAGCTCTGCAACAGGATGCCCAACGCAGGACCCGTCAACAAGAAGAAGCCCCCAGATGCCCCATCGAGGAGAGATGGCTGTCGGCTCCGACGCACTCGAAGTCCCGTAAGGACCCCCAGAAGCCTTGGGGCTCCAGGCTCCACACACACACAGCAAGAATCCGAAACACCGAACTGGAGCTACTGCTGCTACTGCAACTGTACACCGCTCAAGGTGCAACGGAAAGGGGGAGAGAGAGAGAGAGAGAGAGAAAGAAAGAAAGAGAGAGAGAGAGAAGGGCTCCTCCCCCCCCGCCCTCGCGGCGCGACAGAAACGCCTCGGCCTCCCGGCCGGCGAAGTGCGCCCGGACGCGAGCCGTGTGGGCCTCGGGCGGGGGCACGCTCCTCTTCGTGCGCGTGTGGGCGCGTGTGCGGGTGTGCGTGTGTGTGCGCGTGTGTGTGTGTGTGTGTCGCCGGGGGGCGGTCAATCAAGACAGGGCTTTAGAACCCCCCCAAACAATGGAAACTAATGTTCGTTTCGGCGCCTTTCTTGACGGACTGGGCCCCGCCAGTAGCGGAAAATCATCTTTCACTCGCGGCACCCGCCGCGCAACAACAACGACGGAGGAGCAAAACGAGCAGGAGGAGCAGGAGGAGGAGAAGGAGGAACCGAAGGAAGAGGAAAAACGATTATTATTCCCCGCCAGGAAAAACAGGGGGCGGATCAAAACTAAAGACCGATCCGGGTTACTCGCTCTCCTCGCCATCCAGTCCCGGTTGGCTTATGTCACCTTCCACCCTCATCGTAGCTGCTGTAGCTTCGTCCGCACATGCCCCCTCCCCGCCATCCAGGCCCGGATGGTGATGGCTGCTGCTGGCTGCGAAACCCCAAATGGTCCCTGAGAGCTCGGCTGGGCGTATACGCGCGCTACGCTGCTTGTACTCGAATTTCTACGCCCCGTCGCAGCGCGCGGGGCCGCGACGCCAAAAAGGGTGTCACTGGGGAGTGCAGTTATCGATGCCCCCCCCTGTTGTCACTGGGCTCCCTCGGGTCATGAAAAAATCATGACGGATGGCTGTTCTTTATTTTCGGCCTCCGGGGGCCTTCGCTGGGCCTTTGGGCCGTGGGGAAACGACTCGGGATGAACAACTGGTCCTGGGGAAAGGGTTGAGACCTCTGCGAGTCGACATTATGAAGCAATCATGACGTCGGGGGTCTGGGTTTCGTGTGTGTGTGTGTGTGTCACCGAGGGGTGCAATTATCGATGCCCCCCCGTTGTCCTTGGCACGCGACGCTCAAGGACATTCTAATATTCTATGTCATCCTGGGAAGCGCGTGTCCGACCCGAACATATAATACCACGATCTTGTAGTGTAGAAAACGCCCGCCACGGAACTTATACTGAAAGATTTCTCGGCGCGCGCGTCGCCCCTGGCGGGGGTGGAGGGGCGACGCACACTTAGTATTAGTATGTTGGGATGACGCCGATGGAACTCAAGATAGGGTTAGGTCGGGCGTGTCCTCCTACAAGCGGATTGTGGACGAAAAATAAATAAAACTGCACGGAACAGATTCCGAGCATACTCGGAAGATCTGTATACATAAACGTTAACAACACCCCCAAACTATTTGGTCACTATGTTTGAATATTCCCCCTGTAAAGGAACAGGCCCGACTTAAGAATGGGCTATACATGTCTGGAGGGGGTGGACCGCCGAACGATATCGCTGGCGCCTACAATTTTGACGCATCAAATCTCTGTGGAGGGGGCGGGCGGCGGCGGGAGAGAGAGAGGAGCAGGACAGCCCGAGAGAGGCCCCGAGAGTTTCGCAGACAGTCCGGATCCCAATCGGGATACTCCCCAATCAGTGCTTGCACTGGAGGGGTCCTAGCGGATATTCCTAGCGCTTGCACTGAAGGGGTCCCAGCGGAGATTCCCCAGTCAGTGCTTGCACTGAAGGGATCCTGGATTGCACATCTAAATATGTATTTTGGTTGCTCATTTCCCCGGTGGCAGCTGCGTTCTGAAGGACCGCGCGGTATCTAAAATTCCCACCTGAACCATATGTGTTTTACAGCGTCCTCCTTGAGAAAATTAGTTACGAATAAATCTCATTCGAAAATAGATGCGTTTAGATACGTGTCTTACTGTGTGTTGATGCGGGGCGTATGTTTTGTTACTCATTTTAGATGCGGGGTCTTTTTAAGATACGAGTCTATATGCTTAGACATGTGTAGGTACGGTTCAATGTGGCACCCATCGCTGGGAAACATACCTAACAACAACAGATGCAGAAATATCCGGCGCCAAATCAGTGCCATGCCGAAGCCGCTCAATGACCACGAACAGGGAAGTCGATGCACATGCCAGTCAGGACGACAACGATGAGGAGGACGAGAAAAAAACATGACGAACCGATGGGATCTGGGGGAACGGCGGGCGAACCGAACGATCACAGTGACGAGGAGGACGAAACAGAGGAGCCATTCTCTTCAATCATTGCTCTACTTCATCCTCGTCCTGACTGCCTATCCTCCACGTTATCCTCCTGGCGCTCCCTCCAACTCCATCCACCTCGCTCATTTCGCCCCCTCGCCGCGCACCTCTTCCTCTTCGTCCGCGCCCATCGTCCAAATCACTCCTCCCCATGCCTCCACATCATGATCCTTATGCACCCTCATCCAAATTACTATCCCCTCTCACGCTCCTACTTCTTTCTCCCCCTCCCCCTCCTCTTCCTCGTCGTCGTCGTCGTCGTCGGTGTTGTCGTCAACGGCGGCGGCGGGGAACAAATAATTGCCGTTGTTGTCGGGGCCCCAGCCCGTCAATGAGGTCGCTAGTTTCCCACAGTTGCGGCTGTTTTCTCTTAAAAGAAAGACCCTCGGCGGTTAACGCACAGAAAGGCCGCTGGAGTTAACCCAGAGAGCCCGTGCGCTGACCCTGCATCTTCATTTGACTAGAACCACGCGCGCGCTTCGCGCGCGCTTCGGTTCTAGTCGACTCCGAAGACGGTGTTAATTTCCATGGGACCTTTTCCATGTGGTCTTCTGGGTTCCTCCCTTTCACCCATCCGTGATTTTCGGGCGGATCCTGCGAAGTTCAAGGAAGGGTTTGGCCTGTAGCGTACCAACGACGACCGACGACGACGACGACGACGACGACGACGACGACGGACCACCGACGATCAACATCATTGTCGCCTGAGCACGTGTGCGGGAGAGGCGCTTCCGCAGCGTCTTACGGGCGTCATGGGGGCGTCCTCGTGCCTCGACATTGGGTGGGCGGGTCGGGGGGTGCAGCCAAGGCCACGTGTTCCGAAAGGCTGTTCCGGATCATGGAGGACGAAGAGCTTCTGGCGGGCTTCTGAGGGTCTGTATAGAGGCCTCATGCGAGCTCGGGGGGGTTTTCTCGGGAGTTTCTCGGGTCTTTCTGGGGCCTTTTTGGTGGTTGTTGGGGCGTCGTGGAGGCCTCCTGGGAGTCTCTTGGGGCCTCCTGGGCGCCTCTTGGGGCAGAGGGCGCCTCTGTTCGGGCATTTGGGGGGCTCTCAGGAGCCTCCTGGGAATATCTTGGGCCAGCTTGGGAGCCTCTGGAGGGGTCCCTCTTGGAGCCTTCAAGGCCCCCCCAGCCCCCATGCGAACCAAAGGTCGCAATTCTGGGCCCATCCCGCAACCGTGTCTGGGTTGTGGGTTAGAGGCTTCTCGGATTGTCGGTGGGATGATATCGTGAGATGCCTCTCGGGGGGAATTTTGAAAGCAGGTTTGAAGCCTCCACGGGGGCGTTGTGGAGCTTGTCGGGCCTCTTTTAAGCATCTTTGGGGCCTCGTTGGAGCCTCTTGGAGCCACTTGGCCTCTTGTGGGTCTCCGGGGGCGGGAAACTCGAAAGGTCGGTTCGCGTTCCCTCTCTTGGGCCCATCTTGGAGCCGTCTTCAGGCCCTCTTCAGGCCTTCTTGGGCAGTCTTGGGGAATCTTGGGTCGATCATGCGGCCCTCGTGGGCTGTTTCGGATGCCTCTAGGGGACCTCTTGGGGCGACGTTGGAGGCTTTTTGGGCAGTCTTGGAGTGTCGGCCACTCGAAAACGTGAGAAGCAACACGTGCTGGAAACACATAAGGCAAATCCATGATTTGGGCGTTTTGGGGCTCTCTTGGAGGTCCTCGCGGAGCGACCTTGGGGTATCTTGGGAGCCTCTTGGGTCGATCATGGAGCCATCTTGGGCGGCTCGGAGCGCTCTTGGGCCGTCTTGGCGGCTTCTTGCCGTCTCCAGAAGCCTGGGTGGACGCCTCGGGGAAGCTGATAAACTTCCGGGGTTCCGAAAATGGCCCCCCGCAGCCCATGGGGCAAATTCGGTTACGGGGGGGGGGAGTTTGGGAAAAATGTGCGGCCCTGGGCTGCGGGCCCCCTGACGCCGCTTATACTATGTTATATCTGGCGTTCTACGACAGACAACCGCCAGGTGAGTCTCTTGGGCCCCTGTTGGGGCCCATTTGGGGCGTTGTTGGGCCGTCTTGGGCGCCTCTGGGGCCGTCTTGATGCCCTCTTTGGCCGTCTTGGGGCCCCCCTGGCGGCCTCGTGGGCCGTCTTGGAGAGATCGCTGGGGTCTCTGAAATCGTTGTCGTGCTGAGAAAACCAAACAAGTCAACGTGCGAAAATGCGCATTCCCCTTACAGAAAGGAAGCGATGTTTGCCTATTGGGGCCCTCTTGGTGGTCCTCCTGAAACTGTCTGGGGGGCCTTTTGGGCCGCCTTGAAGCCATATTGAGCTGTTCAGAAGCCATCTTGGCCCATCCGTGACCCTCTTGGAATCTACCTGGAGGCTCCAGGGGCGCCCAAGGAAGTCTTATGCCTGGATATCCATAACCCCTGCAATATGTTCCGATAGTATATCATGGTCAGTGGGCTCCGCCGGTGACATGGGGAAGAAGGGATAATACCGTCAAACATACACTGAACTAGCACTGAAAGGAGGAGGCCGCCCCGCCGGCCGACGCACGCGCGCGCGCCGCAGGCTCGCTCCTTTTCCGTTTCCCTAGAGCCAAAATCGTATAGCTGCGGAAGCAGAAGCAGTCAGTTCATCAGGCAGCGCGCGCAAGGCAGAGGAGCAGACAGGGCGAAAGGATGGTGGTGTGGAAAGGGTGCGTTGACTCCCCCCGCGGCGGGGTCCGTAGAGCCGCCCCGCCCCCAACCCACCTGACCTGCACATATGTACAGCCACCGGAGCGAACCCCAAAAACATCTTGCCGCTCAGCGGTGGTTGCCATGAGGCAGAAGGCCGAAGAGACCCTACGTTCCCCGCCTGAGCTGATATGTCCCAGCTCAGGCCACAATGCCCGCGCACACCTGGTGCACCCGCTCCATGATGTAGTTTGGACCACCATCGACTATGCCGTACTGGTTCTTCTGTGCTGCGTCACCTTTGCCAACGACTTCTTTTGTCACGAGAGTCATCCCACGTGTCTCTGTTACTCCAGTTCCACTGGTACTGATCTCTGGAGTAGTTGTCATGTCTGTTTTCTCTTCTGCTTGAACTCCAGCTACTTGGCTCACTCTTGCCCTGGCCCTTCTCGTGTGGCCTCGCCTTCGACGTAGGCGGCGGTGGAGGCTCTGGCAAGGTACTTGGCATCCCAAAGACACGTTTGAACTCGTCGTTGTATTCAGTTCAAACTAAACCACTGCCACGTTTTGTTATGGCCAGTGACTCGCTGATGACGAGATACGTGTACATAGTATCCTTGAATTTCTCCATTTTCAATATTGTCCTCGCAGTCGACCGTCGCGTCGTAGCTGCCGCCCACGGCCGGCCTGGGGCCGCCGCCATCGGTCGCGCGGCCGCCACCCGGCTCTACAGCCGATCTCGCTATAACAGGCTCATCGGCCCAAGATTCGTCTGCCCACGATTGGATTTGTCATGATCAATCCAGCCAGCATTGGTGCCCGACGCGGCTGGGCCGGCGGGCGCCGGAGCATAGGGGGCGGTCTTACTTTCTGTTCCCGTGCTCTTGCATATTTATACAATGGAAAGGAAGTTCGGCAGGATACGTTACAACATCAGTAGGTTATGGTAGAAGCTGAACAACTTCATATAACCTAATGATACATTCACGGAAGATAAATCCACGAACAGAGAATTGCTGAAGTAATATATCGCTTGTACTTTAATTCAGAGGTGCCATGGGCAAACAGTGCAAACACTCATAAGATACTTGCGCAAACACTCATAAGATACTTGTGCATACCTATAAGCGGTTATAACAGCCGTGTACCAGGTAGGACATGTTATACAAAACTTCGAACAACTTATGAAACGTTTCAAAAACCGATGAAACGTGATACAACACATACAAACACCACCTTCAACATGTTCTGAGATAGAAGCTGTTCGGCTTCCTTCCGTGTTTGGGCGATTCCTAGGGCGCCCTCGTCGCCGCGGCTGGGTTCTCCTTCGGAATGTACTTGGCAGGGGCGCACTCGGGTAGGTGGGGGCGGGGGGGGGTAGGTGTAACCTCCTGCCTCCTCCCTCCTCCTCCTCCTCCTCCTCCTCCTCCTCCTCATCCTCCTCCCTCCTGCTCCTCCTCCCCCTCCTCCTCTCTGCCCCACCCCCCCTCGTCGACCTTCCCCCCCCCCCCGGACCTACGACGGGGCCAGTGCCTCCAACTGGCCATCGCTCGGCTACTTCCTCGCTTGCCAGAATTCATTACCTATGCACCAGTGGCCTGCGCGGATCACTGTTGCGCATCCTGCTTGCTTCTGACTCCTCCTCTCTCTCCGCATGTTCTTCTTCTCCCTGCCTCCACTGTCCACCTCCTCCTCCTCCTCTTCCGATCCCTGCGCCTCCGTCGATCACTCCGCGAACACGGACGTGGTTCACTCACTGAATTGCGTGCTGGTACGAGTCCCTCATCACGGCAACTTGTCTGGTTAATTACTGTTTTTGGACGGCCTGATGTCTGGGGCGCGCAAACATGGATTAGCGATCCATGGATTTGGCGCGCGGTCGCCAAATCCTTGGATGGGGGGAGGTGCCCTCCCCAAAATGCGGCCGGTGCCGTCTCGCTCGGCGGCGGAAATCCTCAATTTCCCATAGAAGCGGGACCCGTCGTTAATCCACACGCCCTTAATCCATGTTTGCGATCGCCTGATGATGGGAACGTCACGAACCTACACCTCTTGAGACAGACGTTTACTTCCACTAGCTTCCGCCGGCCTTTCGCTGGCGGAGCGGCCCTCGCTTTGGTTCCCCACCTCGTACCGACCATCCGCCGCCGTCCACTCTGGAAGAGATGATGGTTCCGTCGGCCCCTCGAAGGCGAGGCCCTTTCTCTGGAGCAGGGCTGAACCTAACATGTGTTTTTCGTATTCGTCTTGTTTCCGTTCTCCCTCACTTTGTCTTCAATCCGCCTTTACCGCAAAACGAAATCGAAACGAACCGTTTAGGTCCAGCCCTGCTCTGGAGCACATCACGTGTACCCAGCTTCCAGGCACCAGGCGAGGTGACAAGCCTCTTGACGCTCGCCTGCTGCACAGCTCGTGCGGTGCTGGCCTCGAACCACGCGGCGAGCTCGTCGTCGGCACTCCCGACGCCGCTGGGCAGACCCGGCAGGTCGGCGTCCACCAGGATCTGCCTGAGGCACTGGGGGCTGCAAGCAGGACAACACACCGAACAATTTCTGCTTGCATGTCGTGGCGGCGGCCGCTACGACACGCTACGCTGCCGTTGCGACAATCCCTTGGAACTTCGCCCGACTGTATACAGCGCCCCGCGACAGCGGCCCCGAAGAGGGGAGAACTCTGAAGGGGTTGAACGCCCCCTAGCCCCCAGTAGAAGCCCAGCAAGACCCGAGTCTTGCGTGGTATGGACGGGATGCCGCCCCCCTGGATGCATTCTTGACTACCTACCAGACCACCCCAACCCAACCCGAAGACCCGAATTTCGGGTTGGGGGGGGGTAAGGGTTCCACACGTGTTTTTTCGATGTTTCCCGACCCCCCCCCACTGGAAATCGTGGGTAAATCTGAGCCTTCGGGTTGGGTTGGGGTGGTTTGGTGGGTGGTGAATTCTAGCAATAATCGCCACCATGCCCTGAGGCACAAGTCTTAGGTCGGGCATGTCCTCCTACAGGCGGCTTTTGGGGCGAATTTGAAAATAGCCAAAAATATTCAATAATAGTCAAACATGGTAGAAGAATCGCCCCCAGACTATTTGCACTAATTCTGAATCTTCCTCCTGTAGCAGGACACGCCCGACTTACGACAAGTCGGAGTGTCATCAGGTCCCTTCGAGCTCTCTGTAACAAGCACTGCCGATATCCTTCCAGAGGCCCACAGCCTGGAGCTCCCGGGCGCTGTACTGGGCGCTCCCGTGCGCTAGTGGGGGTTGCCCGTGTGACCTTTCCAATGTGTGTTTTTCCCAACCCTCCTTGGTTGGGTATTCGTTTTGAATAGAGCAGTGTGGTCGCGTCCTTCCTCCTCCCGCCTCCCGCCTCTTTCCTGCCTCTTTCTGTGTTGCCTGCGGGGGGCTGCGATCTGTGAAACTGTCGCCACTTTCGAGGCCTGCTGGGGGGTCCTGCATAGAGGGTAATCGCGGCGGATTCAAATTAGACCTCGCCATCCCTGGGGGGCTGCGATCTGTGAAACTGTCGCCACTTTCGAGGCCTGCTGGGGGGTCCTGCATAGAGGGTAATCGCGGCGGTTCAAATTAGACCTCGCCATCCCTGGGGGGCTGCGATCTGTGAAACTGTCGCCACTTTCGAGGCCTGCTGGGGGGTCCTGCATAGAGGGTAATCGCGGCGGATTCAAATTAGACCTCGCCATCCCTGGGGGGCTGCGATCTGTGAAACTGTCGCCACTTTCGAGGCCTGCTGGGGGGTCCTGCATAGGGAGGGGCCATCGCAATTCGAAATTAGACCTCGCCATCCCTGGGGGGCTGCGATCTGTGAAACTGTCGCCACTTTCGAGGCCTGCTGGGGGGTCCTGCATAGAGGGTAATCGCGGCGGATTCAAATTAGACCTCGCCATCCCTGGGGGGCTGCGATCTGTGAAACTGTCGCCACTTTCGAGGCCTGCTGGGGGGCCCAGCACAGTGAGGGCCACGGGCGGATTCAAATTAGACCTCGCCATCCCTGGGGGGCTGCGATCTGTGAAACTGTCGCCATTTTCGAGGCCTGCTGGGGGGCCCAGCACAGTGAGGGCCACGGGCGGATTCAAATTAGACCTCGCCATCCCTGGGGGGCTGCGATCTGTGAAACTGTCGCCACTTTCGAGGCCTGCTGGGGGGCCCAGCACAGTGAGGGCCACGGCAGATTCAAATTAGACCTCGCCATCCCTGGGGGGCTGCGATCTGTGAAACTGTCGCCATTTTCGAGGCCTGCTGGGGGGCCCAGCACAGTGAGGGCCACGCGCGGATTCAAATTAGACCTCGCCATCTCTGGGGGGGCTGCGATCTGTGAAACTGTCGCCACTTTCGAGGCCTGCTGGGGGGCCCTGCACAGTTACGCCACGGGCATGTTCAACCGAGACCTCGCCACCCCTGGGGGGCTGCGATCTGTGAAACTGTCGCCATTTTCGAGGCCTGCTGGGGGGCCCAGCGCAGTGACGCCACGGGCAGATTCAAATGAGACCTCGCCATCCCTGGGAGGCTGCGATCTGTGAAACTGTCGCCACTTTCGAGGCCTGCTGGGGGGCCCAGCACAGTGACGCCACGCGCGGACCCAAATTAGACCTCGCCATCCCTGCGGGGCTGCGATCTGTGAAACTGTCGCCACTTTCGGGGCCTGCTGTGATCCCCGTTTTCGAAGTGGCTAGGAGTGCCCAGGAATTGTAACTCATCAGCTTTATCAAGCCCTTTTCCTGTAACCAGTGTCCTGCGAGTCTCCCGAATTCCGTCTGCAGACATATGTAACCCTCGCTTCGTCATCGCCCCCTTATAAAGTATCCTAAACTATTTGCGCCCCCCTTTTGCGCAGGGGTTGGGTACGCCGCCAGGGTAATTCGTTCCAAAACTAAAGGGGCCCAAGGACGCACAAATAAATCGGAGTTTTCGTTTTCCCCCCCCAACTTCCCACATGTTCCCATGTTTTCCTTGGAATCGTCGATTACTTGTGTCTGTGTGTGTGTGTTTCCCCTCCTGGAAAACCAAACACCCACTCGCGCGCGCGCGTTCATGGCCGCCGCTGAGCGGTGGCGCCGCAGGGTGCTTGCACCTCGGCAGCCGCATCGGGCCTGCCGCTCGCCAGCGGGATGCTTGCACTCCAGGCATGTCCAACATGGCCTACGGTGTCCCCGAGGACCGCCCTGGAGCCCTCCTGAGCACCTCCTGGAACGTCTTTGAAGCCCTGGAGGGCGGCCCCAAGAAGCCAACATCGTCAGACTCCGTTGGTTTTTGTACGGCTTCAGCAGTGCCGCCTTCTTCATCGTCAGAGCGTCCAAGACGGCCCAAAGGCGCCCAGGGTCGCCCCAAAAACGGGCCAAGAGCCCCCAAGAGGAACACAAGAGGCTGCCAAGACAGCCCCAAGAGGAACTCAAAATCGAGAACACGCACTGACATTGGAGCCCTCCGCCCAAAGACGGCCGCCAGATCCTCTCAGAGAACCCTGAGGCGCCCCCACGAGGCCCCTGAGAGGCCCCGAGAGACTCAAATTGGGTCCCAAGTGGCCCCCACGAGGCCCCTGAGACGCCCCAAGACACTTCGCAAACCGCCTCCAAGAGGCTTTCGAGAGACCTCCACCAAGATCCTCAGGCATCCAAACGAGGCCTCTTACCTGCAACCCAGGCACGGTGGCGGGAAGCGCTAGGTTCGCCGTCCCCTGTTGATTTATGAACGGGGTGCCTGGCGTGCCAATTGTTCTCGGAGAGCTCTCTGAGAGCTGCGAGGGTTTCAGACTAGATGCTGAGCAACGACTGGTAGACCCAGAGCTCTTTCCGGCGCCGGGCAACGATCTCCGCAGCGCCTCCTGTGAGCCGGCAACTTGTCCCGGAAACGTGATCCTTCTCGTTCCCAATACGCTTGCCAGAAGCCTTTTCCGCAATTCCTTCGCAGCGTTTCCGGAGCTCCTGCGAAGCTCCTTTCCCAAGCGTCATTCCAAGCGTCTGCTACAAACTTTCACGCGCTTTGGACTGCTCGCTGTCTGGGCTTTGGTCGCCACAAGTCTGGGTTGTTGGGTCGCTTCTGAAGAACTCGCCGTGGGTCTCGGCCCCACCCACCGGCCACTCGGAGAGCTGCACAAAGCCGCCAGAAAACCCAACTCCGTTGGCTCAATCGCCTCCGAGACGGCCCAGATGGAGATGGCCAAGATAGCAGCAAGAGGGACCAAGATAACCTCAAGATGGCCTCCAAAACGGTCCCAAAATGCCTCCAAAACCGAAGACGCCCCCAGAGGCCTCCAAAATGTCCTCCAGGAAGGCCCGAGTCATGGAGTTTCCTAAGGTGTTTGAAAGATTTGGGCATTTGCTTCAAAACGGTCATCCGACGGCCCAAGACGGGCCAAGAGGGCCCCAAGAGTGCCCCAAGATCAACCGAGTGACGTCCAAGATGGCCCCAGGACGGCCTAAGAGGCCCCCGAGACGGCTCCCAAAGGGCCCCAGGACAGCTCAGTAGGCCTCCAAGACGCCCAAGATGGCCTTCAAGACGACACTGAAGCGCCCCAAGAGGGCCCTAAGACAGCCCAGAGAGGCTCCCAAAACAACTTCCGACAACGCCAGACTGACCAGGAACGCCGTAAGACGGCCAGGAAGGCCCCTAAGAAGCCCTCAAAGCCCAAAGCCGCCAAGAGGCCTTCAAGAGGCCCCTTGGGAGCTCCCAGGCCCCAAGAATGGCCCCAAGAATGACCCTCATCCGTCGCCTCATCCTCTGTTTTCCTTCCTCTCCTGATCCTCCTTTTCCATCCCTGGGCCCCTACGTGTTCCCCCAAGGGCTTCCAGAACGGCTGGGGGAAGGTATGGTCCAATAGCGTGGCCAAGTTTTCCCAAACGCTTGGCCACATAGATACGATACGATACGACCACCGCTGCGGACATCGTCTGGGTCTATCTAAAACCAGGTGAGCAAGGCCTTGGCCTCAGAAGTCTGGCGTGTTTGGACACTACGCAGTGCGAGACACATGACATGTATAACAAGTTATGAGGGGAGGAGGGAAGAAAGGTCCTGGAGGTCGATGCCGGCGTGCTGTATGCTATGCTCGTGTGTGACAATGTGGGGGCGGGGAGGATGGAGGGAGGAAGAATAAGTCCTTGGTGTGGGCGTTGGCGCGGGTAGTGGGAAATCGTGTCATTGTTCTTGGTCCTGTGATTGCTGCTGCGGGGTCGGTGTAGTGATGTTCGAGTGCCGTCCATGTTTCGGTGTCCTGGGCTGTTCGCACCCATGTGCTGTCGTTTGGTTCAACTTTCGAAGGGGTATGTGCGGGTGGTCGGTGGAAGTCTGGTTTATTTTGACGTAAATAAATATTTACTTCGTCGATCCAACCTTTGCGTTGGCGACCGTGCTGCCTCTTTCCCGGCTGGCGCGGGTGGATGTCTGGTTGGCATTGAAACATTCGCCATGTCCACCGTGTTGGGTCACGGTTTGCGACTCTGGAAGCCATGCGCCATACCTTTCGCTTGTGCACCGTCGTCCAATTGCCGATGCGGTGGAGCTTCATGAGGTGGTCTGCACGTCGTGTCGCTCGCTGTGTATTCAACCCAATATTCCACCGTGTCTGCTGTGGTCCTGTCTTCGCCGCCTTCGCTGTGCCAGGTGTGGCAGGCGTGTCGCGCTGGAGTGGGTTGATGTCTGCGTCGTCGTCGTCGTCTTCGCTAGTGCTATTGGTGCAGTGGTCGTTGTCAGGTGCTCCCGTGTTTGTAACGTCGACGGCAGAGGTCCCTCGGGCCCTCGACCGCTGTGAGGGTTTGCTTGTGTAATTGTGCGTCGCCTCGGCGTGCCGATAGTCATGCGGAACATGCGATGTTGTGTCAATCGTAGATGCTGCCGTAAGGGTTCCGTGAGTGTCCGTGTCTGTGCACCATATAACGCTGTCTGTCACCGTGCAATTGAAAATCCAGAGTCGGTGAGCCAGTGCGTCGTGCTTACTGGCCAGCTCCAGCTTGCGAGAGGCAAAATATGCCCATGCCGCCCACGTGCAATGCTGGATTTCCGTGTCCACCTGTTCGTGGAAGCTGACCAAGTGGCCGGGGTATTTGAGGCTGCCCTCATACGGGATGGTCTTTATCTCCATGTCTTAGACATATGCTGTGCATGAGCTCGCCCTTCCAATTCTTCTCGTCTGGTTTCCGAATAGCTTGGTTTTGCTCGGGTGTAAGTCGAGCCCGTGCAACTTTGCCGCGCGCGCAATGTCGTCAAGCATCGTAGTCAGACGCGGGAGTCTGACTGGTGAGTAGCACGTCGTCGGCGAAGCGTAGGTTGGTGAGCGTGGTGTTGCTCGTGAATCCTAATTCGGCACTCTTCTTTTTCTGATGCCACTCGGAGACCAGCGGTCCAAAGATTTGTTGTAGAAACGCGTTGGGAAGTAGGGAGCTGAGCGGGTCGCCCTGCTTCGTGCCCCGCAGGAGGCTGAAGGGTCCGCTGCTGACGTCTGTCTTCGCCGTGGCTGTCTGCCCCGCGTAAAGCTGCTGGAGTAATGCAGTGTATTCGGGTTGAACGCGTTGTTCCTTCAGTGCTGGCCAAGTGCTCTTGTGCTAAAAGGCGTATCCTAAAGTCATAAGCGTATTCTAAAGGGCACGGGGCGGCGGTGAATCACCGTGGGCGTCTTCGATCCGCCGCCCCCTGGTGGTTCATCACAGAGGTGCCTGGCGTGCTAGACTTTTGAGAAGGCTTGGGTTCTGTTCTACAGAACTTCTAGTGGGCTTCGGCTGATCCCGCCGACCACCTGGAAAATGTACAGTCCATCGATGCCGCCGCCTAAGACCTGAGACGGCCCCAGATGGCCTGCAGGACGGCTCATATGGCCTCCAAGACGGCCAAGATGCCCCCAAGAGAACTCAACATGGCCCCAATATGCACCCAAAACAGCCCAAGATGCACCAAAGCGGCCCAAGATGGCCTCAAGATGGCGCAATACGGCCCAAAAGGCCCCCAAGAGGCCTCCACGACGATAGAAGAGGCCTCCAGGAGGTCCTCCAGGAAGGCTCGAGAGACAGCACCCCCAGGCGATTCCAAGGCGGCCCAAAATACACTCAAGACGGCCTGAGTAGGCCACAGAGGCCTCAAGAGGCCTTCAAGACGGCCTTCTTCCGGGAAGGCCCGATGAAATCAAAATCATTAACTATCTTCAGGGCTCAACATAGTTTAGCCGTTGCTCCTCTTCGGCGCCCGTTGGCTGCACACGGCCCAAAAGGCCCCCTCTGAGATTGCCCCAAGATCGCCCAAGAGGCTCCGAAGGTGTCCCGAGGAAGGCCCAACAGGCCCCCAAGACGGCCCCAAGAGGGCCCAAAAACGTTCAAGCTGCCTGCGACCCGGCCAAGACGGCCCCAAGAGAGAGCCCAAGATGGCCGCAAGATGTCTCCAAGACGGCCGAGGAGGCCCCCACGAAGCCTCCAAGACGGCGAAAGCGGCCTCCAAGAAAGAGGTCCTTCAGGAAGGCCCCAACAAGCCCAAATCTTGCACTGCCCGTAAGCATTTGAAGGATTTGAGATGTGCTTCTGTGCGGCCTTCCGACGGCCCCAGATGACCCCAAGATCGCCCAAGAGGCCTCCAAGGAGGCCCCATAGACGGCCCAGAGAGGACCCACAAGGCTGCTCCCGACGGCGTCCGACGGGCCAGGATTGCGCTAAGACGGCCAAAGAAGCCCCCAAGAAGCCCCCGAAGGCACTCCAGCGACCAAAGGAGGCACCCAAAAGGCCCCAAAAAGGTTCCCGGGAAGCTGCCAGGAGACCCCAGGAGTGCCCCAAGAGGCTCCCAAGAGGCCTGTTTCTCCTTGTTCCTGCCTCCCCTCCTCTTCTTGTTTCTCTCCCTCGCATTCCCCGAAAAATTTCCACAGCGGCCGGGGGAATACATAGTCCGATAGCCTGGCCGAGCTCTGGCCACAACGTTCGGCCACCTAGGCGATTCCACAAAGGCAGGGGACGGAGGTGATTCGCCGTAGGCATCGTCGATCGTCCCAGTCCACGGAACACGGAATCAGAAACCCCATCAAAATACACTGTATATGGAACCCGCGAATCTCAGGTAGGATGCAAATCCCGAACTTGCTTACGCGGTGGCGTTGCCTTGGGGGTACATTGGGAGCGTCTCTTGGGCGTGTCCAAGGACATAGTTGCCTCTACACTCTACGCCTTCTCCAAGGTAAGGTGATCGCTTCCAGGGAAGGGACGGCGACGGCAAGTGAGTTGAAGCGGAGACACGGAGGACGATGTCGAGGGCCCGGGCAGATTGCGTCATACTTGAGGGCGGCCGCGCGACGTCGAGCGCAGACGGCTGGAATCATCCCGAAAAACCGCGAAAAAACTCTGAGGTCGGAAGCTTGGCTTGCGTGAATAGTTTGTTCCGTGTCCAGAGGCACCCCTGAATGCCTGTGATATCAATCTCTGCACGGCACCCCTCCCCCTTTCCCTCCAACGACGATGACGCCTCTCACCATCCAAAAGGAATGGGTCAAACGGACCCGACCACACGTACCCCCAAAACCCTATGAATTTGAGGTTGTCGCGCCGGCCGGTAAGCGAGGAAACCCAGCGCCGACGAGACTGGACAACAGCTGACCTGCAACCATTTAAGCCAAAACTGACTAACCTGCCAGGCTGGACCCTCTCCCCCGCAACGCGTCGTAATATGACTCACAAGCCAAGCGCGAGCGAGACAGAGAGAGGAAGAGGGAGGAAGAGAAACCACAACACTTGGAGGACAAATCCTCCTCGTGACTCCTCCTCCTCTTCCTCCTCCTCTTCCTCCTCCTCCTCTTCATGCTCTGCGCCTGGTCCTCGTCGTCGACCTTTTTTGAACAGGGGAGGGGAAAAGGAGGAAAAAAGGGGAAGAGCACGGCCACGTGAACTCCCACGCCGCGGCTGCTATCACAGTGCGAGACAATTCAACGGTAGCGTAAAAAGCTGAAACGAATTCGAATTGCCCAATGGTCGCCACAGAGGCGCACGTCGCAACGCGTGCATCGACCCTGCTCGGCAAAGCCCATGGGCGAAACACCATCGATATACGACGCGCCTGCGATCTGTCCAGCTCTGACGGCTCGGACGTGGATTGAGGATCCCGCACTTTTGGGACCCATTGCTTCCAGGATAGGAGGGCCGCGGGAGGTCCCTGGCAAAGCCCTAGCGGCCTCCCAAATGGCTCCGACAGGGCCACAAGATCGGCCCAGCGGGGCTGCAAAAGAACCCTGACAGAGCCCCGGCGGCCCCCCAAATGGCACCGAAAAGGCCCCAAGTTGATCCAAGTCAACTTCCAAGAGGCTCCCATATCAGAAGATCCGAATCGTCAATGATGGATGACTCCTCCTTTGCTCAGTCTGATCCCGAGCTTCGAATCGACGGCTGCCCCCATCTTTCTCCAACTGCTTGCTCCTGCCTTCCCTGGTCAAAACAACTCGCCTGGGTATCGTTTCTGGATGCGCTTGTGGGAATACTTTGTTGCTCGCGAGCGCAAGCGGGAGAGCCGCGCGCCGTCACAAGGGTCAGGCAAGCCTAAAGGCCGCGGCTAGAACAGATGCGGCGAGCAAGCGGCACACTCAGAAGTCAAAAATAACCGGGCAAGCGTGTCGAAGAATGGCCTTCAGCGAAGTTGTGCAGCGAACTTGTCCTTAGCGAATTTGACCACGACGAACTTGTCCTCAGCGAACTTGCCCTCGGCCGCGAGACAGCATGTGTCGAATGTGGGGCACGGGCACCACAGCCGTCGTCAAGAACAAAATCTTGTGACCACACCACGGCCAGCCTCAAATAAGTGCCACAGAAGTCCTTCATCAGGAGGAACCCCAGTCGGCGATGCGTGCCGTCCAATCAGTCGACGTACCACGAACCATGGCCACCGAACGAGACCAGCGAAGAGAGACGGGTGCAGGCCAAGGTTGCACTGTGCTGAACAAGCTTGTGGGAAAACGCGAAAAGTCATAATAATAAGTCCATGCGCGTTGCAAACTACGCTGCAAAGGAATGGCGAACAATGCAATAGAACGTAAAAGCGATGCAATGCGACACAACGCGCTGCGAACGTACCGAACCAAATATACCATAACATATACAACTTGCGAGGGGAAGCGAAACCGCCGTGAAGCCTTCTTAGGAACCCGCCGCCAACTACACAGCGGTCAATGCCCCCTCTGGCACAGAAGAAGCACTGGCCCCTTTAAGGCAACGCCTGCTTTGGGGAATCTCCATTATTAGAATCCTCCCTCTCGTCCCCTGCTCCCACACCTCACCTGAGGCATGACATAACAGCCGTGCGAAGAGCTTGAGCTTCGACACCCCAGGCGCCTGAGGTGGTAGTAGTTGGTGACCGACTGCACCCAAGCCCTAGAGGCTGCGGGGGGGGGCGAGAAGAGGCAGCGGCATGGCGGAAGGAGGGGGACCACCATAAGCAGCAGCAACAGGGAGGTAGGAAGCTTACCATGGGGATGAGGATAAGTGGGCACGTGCACCAACTCTCAAGCATGTTCAGTCCGATCACGCTCTCACCGTCACACTGGCTCGAGCTGGAGCTGTATTGGAAACTCCTTCGACTCCTCCACCACTCGCCTTTCGACAACCATGCTGCCGCCAATGCTCGCGCAAGCTGGGCTCCGACAAGGACGACTCCAGAGATCCGATGTCTTGATTCTCTCAACATTGGGTCCCCAGAAAACCCAACTCTTTCCCCACGGTGAGCTTTTTCATCCCGAGCGTTTTTTCACGGTCCCAGAGCCCGATGAGGGCCCCCCGGATGCTGAAAATTACCAGCGAACTCCAGTCGTGTTTTAAATGAGGGGGTCTGACGAGGAGGGGGGCCACGACGAACGGTCGATTAAGGGACCGTCGTGATCATTCCGAAGTGCGGTGAGAGCCACGCAGAATCGTGAAGCCAGCATCAAAACACCTACGGGCGAGGGGAGAACTGGTCTGCGACTGCGCAGGACGCGTGCGAGAAGCTCTCGCTTACCAGGTCTGCGAGGGGTCAGCTACAGACGAGAAAGAGTAGTGCTTGATAGTACCTGGCACACAACTTAGTTAAGTATGGCGGACCCCCCGAAACCAAAGCAGGAGGGCAGGGACATGTCGGCTACACGTAAGAGTGACCCTAGGCAAGAATGACCTTTGGTGCGCGACTTCTGGGGGCCGCGGGGAGGCCGAACCAGAGCACGCAAGCCGCTGCTATCGCAGCGCATTCAGCCATCTGGCGATCCCCGTGTGCCCGCACCACAGGTCCCTCCGGCGAATGGTCACCCTTACGCATAGCCCAGCACGCCCCGCCAGGGTGTGCGCCCCGCCCTTGCCGCCCCTACGCCAGGTGCTGCCGGGGGTGGCCCTGGCCCAGGGTGGCCCCAACTTCTTCCAGGGAGGCCCAGACGGCCTCCAGAGCGCCCCTGACTTGCCATCGCTCGGACGTCCATTCCCTGTGCATGTTTCGGTTTCGCGCGCGTTGCTGGATGATCCAGGACGCTCCTCGATGGTCCTCGCCGAGGAGAAATGCACACGTCCGAGCGATGCCGAGCCGAGAGGCCTGGAGGGCCCAGGGGGGGCTCTGAAGAGGTGCGATGAGCTGGGGACAACTTCACAGACACCTGCGCCTCGCAGGTACCGAGGCGGCGGGTTCGTCACAAGTGTTGGCCTCTGGAGGCCAGCCTCGGGCCTCTGGACGGTCAAACAAAAAACTGTTTGTGTGCTGCCATGGTCGTGCTGAGTGAAGCGTAAAACAGCGGCAGCATGCCCAGCCAGCCAGGGCGTTTGTAGGATTACCCAGAACTTTGTTGGAGAGAGGTGCCACCAAGCACCTCCCATGGGGAGAGGGGCCGGGAGGGGCCTCCCCCGCAAAAGAAACAGCGAAGAGCAAGAGGCCAAGACATCCGACATCGTGACTGCTTCACGTGGCATCCTAGAAGGAGAGGTCTGGACTCCTTCCTTAGGGGAACAAGCGATGACATAAGGATCAAAACTCGGAGGTTCGCGCAGATTTCTCGGATCGGCGCTAGAAACTCCCTAGCGACGCCTTCCGGCGCCGCCCCTGGCGCGCCAAGGAGGGGGGTCCAGCGCCCTTCCGAGAACTCCGCGCGGACCTCCCGGTTGTCATGTTTATGCCATGGTTCCCTACCTAGGCTCTGCCTAGAAGGGTTCTTACCCTGTGTGCTTAAAGGGCTGGGCAATGGAAACCGCCCCGGGCGGTTCCCCCGGCATCCTCCCCGCGGTTCCCCCAGCTACGTCCCCTTAGCTTGGCGTTGTTTATCTCATCTCAGCTTAGCTTATTCCATCTTAGCTTAGTTTCATCTTAGCTCAGGTTTATCTTAGCTTAACTTACCTTCATCTTAGCTTCGCTGAGCTTTAGCATAGCATAGCACAGCACAGCATAGCGTAGCATAGCGCAGCACAGCATATCATAGCATAACCCAGCATAGCATAGCATAGCGCAGCATAGCATAGCATAGCATAGCATAACACAGCACAGCACAGCACAGCACAGCACAGCACAGCACAGCACAGCGCAGCATAGCATAGCATAGCATAGCTTAGCATAGCACAGCGCAGCATGACATAGCATAGCTTAGCTTAGCATAGCATAGCCTAGCCTAGCCTAGCATAGCATAGCGCAGCAGAGCATTGCATAGCATAGCATAGCATGGCATAGCAACTAATGCTGCTTTCCTAGGGGCTCCGACTTCTAGGTAGGGTCGCACTGGGACAATTTTCCACTACTCGGTGCTTGCACTGAAGAGGGCGAAATCGTCCCGCCGATTTTGATGGCCGGCTGGGTTCCTGGGTCCCCGCTCCAGGTTCCCGGTTTCCTGGTCGTTGGTTCCGGGCCGATTTCGGTGGGTTCCGGGCCTCCCGGGTCCCCGGGTTCCCGGTCGGTCTCCTCATCGATCTCTTTATCGATCCTATCTCAAGCCATCCACTGCTTGCTTTTTCCCTAACTAGGCTCTGCCTAGAAAAGTTCTTACTCTGTTCGCTTAAAGGGGCCGGGCAGTGTAAACCGCCCCGGGCGGTTCCCCCAGTCCCCTGGGAGCCAAGCAAAAGCAACAGCAAATGTAAAAGCAAACGCGCGGTTGCCCCAGGTGCGCTCCCTGGGTGCCAAGCAAAAGCAAAAGCAAAGGCAAACGTGAAGGCACAAGCGAAGGCAAAGCAAAATAATAGCATAGCATATCATATCATAGCATAGCCTAGCCTAGCCCAGCATAATGCGCAGCATAGCATAGCATAGCATAGCAGAGCAGAGCAGAGCATAGCATAGCGCAGCACGGCATCCACTACTGCTGCTGCCACATGCTGCTATGTGCATACTATCGATGCTGCCACATGCTGCCACATCCACTATTGCTGCTGCCACATGCTGCTGTTGCTTTCCTAGAGGCTCCAACTCCTAGGTAGGGTCGCACTGGGATAATTTGTTGCTCAATTCCTGGGGACTGGCTCTTCATCCCAGGATGTCTTCTTGCAATCCTGGACCCAGTAAGGGCCGCAAGAGGCTGAGCACTGTCACAAACCCTCCGCAGTGGTTGCCACCGCACACGAAGAAGTCAGGGGATGACACGTGCGCCGTGCGCCTGCGCTGGGCCAGGGGGCACCCTTGGCAGCCCCCGAGTGAGCAACCAAAAAAGGAGCCCTAACCCTTTGGGATGGGACCTAAGTTAGGATTGGCGAAAAGATTAGAGATAGGGGGTCTTTTCTATTCTTTTCTGCAGATGCATCGAACCAAACAGCCCAGATTGGGTATCCCTAGTGCAAAGGCGGAGACCTCAGTGAGGCCACGTCTTCGTTGTGGTATTAGGGTTAGGGGTCATTTTGTTCTCGATGACCGAAGAGCAGCTCCCGCGTGACCGCCCACACTGACGCTGACGGTCCTCGTGTCGCGCGTGCTGAGGATGAACCTGGCGCCCGGGTATCCCTTGTCCAGCTCCTCGCGGGGACCCCGGGGCTCCCCTCCAGAAAGATCCAAAGATCAAGGAACGGAATGGAACGGAGCACTTCTGATCCGAAAATGAGCTTCATAGAATGACTGAGAACAAATATACCGTTAAAGAGTGCTGGATCGGTTTGTCTCGCCTCTGAGAGGAAGCCTTCCCACGACTTCGACGGGGGCACAAGTGGCCAGAAGAACTACTCTGGCGGATACCTGCAGACCGCCTCTAGCACCGTCTCTTCACTGGGGCTGCCCTGGTGCAAGGATCGAAGAGACGAGGATCGAGGACTGAGGCTTTAGAGCGCTTCTTCTGTCGGAGGATCTCGGAGGAGAGATGACACGCCAAATGTGCCCTTCCGAGGTTACGTGCGTAGCAACGAGGCGCACCTGGAAACTCACACCAGTGGAACCCAAACCACGGTGTAATACACAAACCACCCAGCAAAAAGCGTGATGGTGCGGTACCGCTGTCTCGCGGCACCCGCAATCCTTCAGCATGGTGATCTGCGGGAAGATGCCTGGCGGCGGGAAGGGAGAGGCAGATGAGGCCAGAAATGGGACGGGGGGTGGTGAGCAAGGCAAGATCAATCGACATTGGATAGAGAGATCGGATCGAATCGGAATGGGGATCAGACCGGCTCGCATCGTCACGGAGTCGAGATATCAGCTGCACCAGGGTGCACAAGAGCGCCATGCAAGCATCGGACCGCATCAGATCGTCGGACTCTCGAAATCAAATTGGTTCGAGCGGGCCTGAATCGATATAGAACTGGATCGATCGGATCGACATGGACCCTGAGGGGCGGGGGAGAAGAAGAGGAAGGATGATACCTGGCCTCATCATCCACTCACATCCTCCGTCAATGCTTCCACCAATATTCCCGCAACGCACGTCAAATTGGTACACACCGCATTTACCGCACTGTCACATCGAAGCTCCCTTCTGCACACCCTTCTGCACACCTCTTCCTCAATCGCCTTCACCTCCGCGGATTATGCTACGAATGAACTACAACCAATGTGTTCGTGCGTGCACGTCCGTGTAGATTTTGAAGAGGATATGCATCAATAAGAAGCATGACAACCGATCACAATTTATCACAACCACACCCGTTCAGTGCGGACCAGCCGCCAGCACAGCAGCATACAGCTTGGAGGAAAACGGTGGCACCGCAGAGAACAGAGTGGGGCCGTTCAGGGGCAACTCCGTGTCGCTTCTCTTGCTCCCACTCTGCTTCTCCTTCTGCGCCTCCTCCTGCGAATCCACCCGCAATGCCTTCTCCTGTGCCTGCTCCTTTCCTCCTCCGTCCTATGCTCCTCCTGTTCGTCTGCAGCTGCTCTTCCCTTGCATTAGGTCAGACGTGTCCCCCTACAGGCGGAATTCGGACGAAAAATGAAAAATATAAAAAAGAGAGAAAGAAGAAAGTATAGCACGAATCGTCCCCAGACTAGTTTTTTCTATTTTTGAAGATCCCCCCTGTAGAGGGACAGGCCCGACTTAAGCCTTGCCCCTGCGCCCCCCCCTGCACATGCCGACCTGGGCCAGCCACCCTCGTGTCCTGCACCCGCCCTTCAAGGGTCTCTGGAGATCCCTGGATGCTCCAGGGGGCCCAGACAGCCACGCACGATCGCAAACACTAAGAACCTGCCCCCAAAGCACGCCACACGACCTTCTTTAAGCAGATGCAAGGTGAGCGGGAACGACAGGGGAGACTGGTTCAGTGAGGGGGGGGACATCGACCTGGAATCGGCGATGCATCGCCGACACAATCGAGACGCTGTCATACGGAATCCTAAATTTGGAACGAGTTCCACTTCGATGCCCCATCGAAACCCTAAGGAAACACTGAGAAACAAGTATAAAACAATGCAGGAACACTGAAAAGGATTCCTTCTTCAACGGCCTGACTGCAGATCGGCGAGGAGACCCCAATGGCGAATCTGCACGCTCCTGGGCGGGGTGGGCCATCGGTCCACTGTTGACCACCAGTGGGCCATAGGGCTAAAGAGCTTCGGTGCGCTCCCCCTGGAGCGCCCCTGACAAGACGAGCACCGCTTCACCGATCCTTGACTTGCCCCCCTGGGTGGGGAATAGACCAGCTTTCCCTCTCGGGCTTCGATTGGGGCACCTCCCCACACTGGGGGGACAGGCTAGTGGGGACATCGGAACGGGGCTAAGCACCGCCTCCACGCTACCGACAAGACGCCTCCCATCCCCCCCCCCGCCCCCCCCGCATGGCCCCCCCACCCCCGCCCCCCGCATGGCCCTCCCCCTCCGCCAGCCGCGCCCCCCTCCCCCTCCACCCGCCGCCGCCGCCCCCCGCGCAGCCTCCCCCCCCGCCCCGCCCCCCGCGTGGCCCTCCCCCTCCGCCCGCCGCCCCCCGCCTGGCCCCTCCGCCCCCCGCCCCCGGCATGGCCTCGGGCTGCGGGCCCCTCCGGCTCCGCACCACGGCGCGGCGCAGCCGCGTCTGGCGCCGCCTCGCCCGGCCGCTCCGCCGCCGCGCCGGGGCGCTCCCCAGCCTCCGCGGCGCCGGACGCCGCGGGCGTCGCCGTGCTCGGCGCGGCCCTGGGCTCGGACCACCTGCAGCGGCGAGAGGTGCAGAGATGCAGAGCTGCCGACGGTGCAGGTAAGCAGCGAGGCCCCTGCCTCTGCCGCCTCCGGGGGAGAGGGGAGAGGGCTTATAGGGTGTAGAGACGGGGAGGGGACGCAGGGGGAGGAGGAAGGAGGACGAGGAAGGAGGAGGGCGAGGGAGGACGGAGAAAGGGACGAGAACTCTCCTGCAACAAATCTACGAAACTCAACGGCGATGAAGAGTGGACCGTTCTGCTCGATACTCTTTCAAAATCCCGCTTTTAACTCCGCCCGCTATGTGACACCACACCCGCGATAATACCAAGACGGGCTGCGTGCAAGCGAACTGCCAACCTGCGTTGATAGAGGCTCCCAAATGGGGTCCGAGTAGGTGGGGGCAGAGGGACGCGGCGCATCGCTGATGCATCGCCGATGTATCGGCGATGCATCGGCGACATCGTCGATACATCGCCGACGTCGGCGTGGAGAACTTCGAGCTCCACATCGAGCCGCAGAGCCGCATCGCCAATGCATCGGAAATGCAGCGCGATCCTCCGACCCCATTGCCCGGACCCCGTCTGGGAGGCCTAGAATTGAGGACGGCGCACGCAGATGAAAACGACCCCGGAGGGAAGCAGCGCCCAACACGCACCCACAAAGGGTCACAGTGTTTAGCCCGAGGGGCGGGCCGCAGCACAGGTGCACTGCAAGCCAAGCCCGGACTGTGCTGGTACGGCCTTGCTGGTGCGCGCAACTTGAGAACAGCCATCCGCTAGTCGACCAGCGGCACCGCTTGAGGGCCGCAGCTCATGCCCGCCTTCGCCTCCGCGCGCACGCTTGGGCTCTCGTGCCCGTGGCCTTCGCGTCACCCACCTCCGGCGGCGAAGTTGCGTAGAAGGTTGGTCTTAAGCGTGAAATTAACTCATCTACGCAATGTCGTTAACGCAATGTTTTTTACGTATGTTTTTGTTTAACACAAGGTGTTTTTCTACGTAGTGTTGTTGACGCAATGTTTTTGTACGCAATGTTTGAAAAGCGGTACCTTAAACGCAATGTTAGTTTTACGAAGTGTTTTGAACACAATGTTTGTTACGCATGTTTTAACGCAATGCGTTTTAACGCAATGTGTTGCGGAAATGTGTTTAACACAATGCGTTTGAACGTTATGCTCTTACACCAAATTTCACGCAATGCCATGTTACGAAATGCTTTTGTTGTCGCAATGCTTTTGCGCAAACTGTTCACGCACCGTTTGTTTACGTTGTGATGTCAATGTGATGTTTTGCTATGTTTGAATTCTGCAATGTCGTTGTTGTACGTTATGATTTTGTTACGCACTATTTTTGTATGCAATTGCTTCGCAATGCTTCAACGTATTGCTTTTAACGCAGGTGTTCTTTTACGAAATGCTGTGTTTGTTCACGCAGTGGGTTTCACGCAAGGTTTTCTACGCAGTGCTTGCTTACGCAATGTCTTTACACATGTGTTAGCAATGGTTTTTCAAGCAGTGTGTTTTCACGACGTTGTTTGCGTTGTTTTTTTACGTAGCGTCTTCTGTGCAATGTTCCCTGCGTGGCGTCATACGCTTTGTGCTTGAGCAACCGCCTTTCGAGCATCCTTCTTGGAGGCGCGCGCCAAACCACCGCGTAGAGCACGCAGCGTAAAACAAATTGCGTGACTGGGTGCCACGATGCGGGCCTGGCTTTCCGGTTTCGGTGTTGTGGCTCCGGACTTCGATCTTTTGGGTTCCACGCTTCGGGCTGGCTGTCGGGCTAGGGTTTAGATTCTCTGGCCTCGGATTTCCGATGCTTTGGGTTCTGCGCTTCGGGCTGGTCTAGCTTCCATTTTTTGTGTTGGTTCCGCGTTTCGGGCCTGTGTTCGGGTTTCGGTTTTCTGGCTCCGGATGTCCAATTTTCGGGTTCCGCGTTTCGGCCCGGCTTTCGGGTTTCGGTTTTCTGGCTTCCGATTTCGAGTTGTTTGGGTTCCGCGTTTCGGGCTGGCTTTTTAGTTTAGAATTCTCTGGCTCTGGCTTTCCGATTTTTTGGGTTCCGCGTTTCGGGCTGTCGGGATTCGATATTCTAACTTCCGATTTGTTTGGTTCCGCGTTTCGGGCCGGCTTTCAAGTTTCGGTTTTCTGGCTTCGCATTGTCGATGTTCCTGGTTCCGCGTTTCGGGCTGGCTTTCGGGTTCGATTGTCTGGGATTTTCTGGCTTAGGGTTTCGATTTGCGGGCTTCGCGTTCCGATGGTCAGTTTCCCACGCCTGGTACAACGCTGAATACAACGCCTAGCACAGCGCCTAGCACTGCGCCTAGTACAGCGCCCAGTAAGGCGCCCAGTACTGCGCCCAGTACAGCGCCTGGTACAGCGCCTAATCGAGCGGCACACTGCGTAGAGAGCGCTGCGTAGAAGGCACTACGTAGAAAGCGCTGCGTAGAATGCACTACGTACTGCGTAGAGAGCACTACGTAGAAAGCACCACGTAGAAAGCACTACGTAGAAAGCACTACGTAGAAAACACAGCGTAGAAAACACCACGTACAAATCACGATGCAGAAACCGCGACGTAGCATACACCACTTAGAACACACGATGTCACAACGTAGAATAAACTACATTGAACAAACAAAATGCGTACAAAACAACGCTGCCTAACTTTTCACTTCACGACTGACTTCGATTCCACGGTTAAGAGAACCCTTGTGCGGCGTGAGGAAGTCATGCGGCGCTGGCAACGGCAACGCTCACAGCCTTGCAATGTCCCTCCTTGCCCTGCGCGATGGCACTGCCAATCCCCGTGCCCTGCTCGTTGTCTTTGGCGTCAGAGGTGGTGCAGTCGCGCTGGTAATGCTTCAGACTTTCACGGCTCTAAATGACGACCGCAGTGGCTGGGCAACATCGACACAGCGAGGCTCAGCAGGGACGTGCTGCTTCTCGTCATCGCGTGACTCGATGCGCTCACGATCCCTCACTGTGCGAGCCCGCTAGTCGCAAGACAGCCAAGGTGGGGGCGAATGTAGCACCCAGTGAACTGCAATCAGTGTAAGCGTGGAAAAATCATGCCTCGTCGCATCATTATCGGGAGCGAGTGACGAGCCTCCAAGTGATTGGCTCACGTCGGTGCAATTGCCCCTCGCATCGCCATCGGACTCGAAAGACCACCGAATGGGCGGCTGTTCTGGACGAAGGTGGCACTGTCCGGGGGGCAGTGGCCATGACAATCCCAGCTGCACTTCGATCAGCCCAAACTAAACGCGACACAGGCGCGACCCAGGCCGGATCATATTGAAATGCAGCATTATACAAGCATGCTATCCTCCAGCTGGCCTCAAATGACCGTCAACACATTGCTACAATACTTACTCCCCTCCAGCCTTATTGCCCCTGCACGACTCTCGGGACATTACAAGGCCCCGAAAAAACCCAAATGGCTCGTATGAACATCCAAAGGAGGCTCCAAAACAGCCCAAGGAGAGGTCCCAGACAGCAGACCATGACAAACGTATAGTGTGGCATGAAAGAGTATATATGAATATATCTGAACGTGTATACAGATGTGTTTATACGTATGCAATCTCATATGTGGCTTCAGAGAGCTCCAAGACTGCCCAAGAAAGCCCCGACAACAAAGAAGCCGAATGGGGCCGCAAGATGCCCCCAGGCGGTTCAGGACAGCCTTCTGGCAAGTTTCAGACAGCCCAATAGAGCTCCAAGACAGCCCAACAAGGCGCCAAGAGAGTCCCAGAGGACCCCCCATGCGCCAAGACGTTCAGAAAGGGCACGGGGGCCTTGGATTCACCGCACATGTCACCAAACGACATCAGGCTAGGCATCGATCCCGCCGCCGCCAGCATGCTGCGAAGCCAAGCGTGTCGCCAAAAAAACACGCATGTGCGAACGTAGGAAGTGTCAAATAAAGAGGCAGAGAAACGGAAGAGAAGGAAGAAGTGGTGTCTTGGAGCCGCGGGGGGAAATATGTGGCTTGATGGAGGAAGAAGAGGAGGCATGAGGGAGGGAGAAGGAAGAAGTGGTGGAGGACGACACAGAAACAACAAAGTCCAAAACAAAACCAGCAGGTAAACTATATTATGAAAATCTGTCGCGTGAGGCCGTCTCAAGCCCGCCCAGTCCCCACGAGCTGGGAGTCTCCCCAAGAAACCTGCGCGCGGGTCAGATACGACGAAATTGCAATCCAGTGCCAGGGCAATTACATAATGTTCGAACAAGGTTGGGTCTTCGATAAGTGAGTTTCGTAATGCCAAATGGCAAACGACTTCTTCTTCGTCTTCCCAAACGTATCGATCCGAAAGCCGGAGAGCATGGATGGCTGGATTATGATCTGGAACACGCGAAGGCCCGCCCGCTGAATTCACATGCGGATGGCCGGCGTACCCTGTGACATGAGAGCCGAGCGCTGGAAAGACATGCCGTCACAGGTGTAGCCAACTGTCGCCTAGGCTAGTCTCGTCATGCGTATCCAAATTCCTGGCGCACACACGCCCAGAAATACATCATGTAGCAACGCTTTACGGAACATCGAACCCACGGGCCAACAAATCCCTAGATCGAGAAGACAATCACCCAGACCGCGGCCCGCGCTTCGAGCGAAAACCACCCGCATGTTCGGGCCCAACGATCCTCCGATGAGAGAGGCTTTTCCTCTGAAAAGAACAACTGAAACGGCCATTGATCCTCGGGGCATGGTCGGATCGGGTCATTCCCTCCCGAGCGGTTATCCGCTCGGCGTGGGTGAGGCTGTGTCAGGGAAAATCATACATCATCGAGACCATGTCCCTTTGCTGCCTGGAACCCTTCATGAACGAGCATATTTTTGTTTACTATAGTTGTTGGTGTTTCTCTCTCTTCCTCTCTCTCTCTCTCTCGCTCTTGCTGGTCTGCTGGCGACGCTGTCGCTATCACCGTGTGCTCCATACCGCCCAGCGCAGCAATCAGAAACCCGCGGTCGGAAACCCGAGAGCGGCAAAGGAAAGCGCTGGGCCGCGGTTCGCCATGACTTCCCGCACGAGGTTTCTCTCCTCCCCGCCCTCCTTCACACGTCGCCCGTGACACCAGCAGTCCATCTGGGTCACCGCGTCCACCCAGGGCGGCAGGAAGGCGAGCGGACGCTTGCCCTTCTCCACTGCCGCCTGCCGAAGCGAACCCCAGACGCGAACCCCTCCGTGGCGACGCCATGCCCTGTCCCCGCTCGCCAGCGCCTGCTCCTCCCGACGCATCTCCCTCTGTTTTGCCTGCCCCGTCTCCTCATCGACTCGCCAACGCCCTAGCCACGAACTGGGGTGAGGGCGTCAAGGCGGGAAGGTACGGCCTCAAGCAGGAGATATTTTTATATATATATATATATATATATATACACATACATACACACACTAGAACCATCGCGCGCGCTTCGCGCGCGCTCAAGTTCTAGCTAGGCTTGATGGGCGTACACATGGAATGTCATCCTTGCCGTTTCTTGCATCCAGGGACTCTCTTGGAGGCCATGAGCAAGCCTCGGACGCGTATAGAAGGGGAACTGCGGAAACGCAGAAATCATTAATTGCCGTTAAGTATTCAACGATTTGGGCCCCTCGAAGGCTTCCTTGATTCTTTTCTCGGGCCTTCATTGTGGTCTGTTGTGCAAGAATAGAGAGGGGGGCGAACTTGGAAAAACACCGGAATGGTGGGGTTTCCCTTTTTTCAAATTGTATTGCCTGGGCTGTGGGTTTGACATGCTCTGCATGTAGGCCACGGTCTGTTGGGATGCCTCTCGGGGGCTTCGTGCAAGAATAAGCGGGGGCGAATTTGAAAAAAAGAATTCTACAATCCCACTGCTTCAACTCATGGGATCATGGAATCTCGATTTCTACCAAGGTTTCAGGGGCAGCCAAGAGGACACGAAAGCGATCCAAGAGAGTACCAGGGCAGCGTCAGAGAGTTCAACAGCATTTTCGACACATTTGTTGCATGCGACCCCGAAGTCTTGATGGGGCTCGAGGAAGAGGATAGGGAGTAGGAGTCCCAACTTGGAAAAAAGGGATCTCTGGAATTATCTTTTTCTAATTCCATGGACTCGGAGCGTTGGAATCGGGAAAACGTGATAACGCAAAACAATATACAAAAACCATTGGAAAGCAACGATGTTACCCTCTTCGGGCTCTCTCGGGACGGCTCTGGAAGCTCTCTTGGGCTGTTTGGGGGGCCTCGTCGGGGACTTTTTTGGGAGCCTTTCAAAAGTCTGGGGTTTGTTGGAGGCCATGGGGGGTCCCGGAGACCCCTCAAAGGTCTCTGGAGGCCTCCTGCTCCCGCTCTTGGTCTCATCTCTGGTCGGTTCTGGGGTGGTCTGGAGCTGTCCTGGGCGCCTCTTCGACAGTCTTGGGGTCGTCTCGGGGCCGTCGTGGGGGCCTCTTGGGCGGTCTCGGGGCGGTCTTGGGGGCCTCTTCGGCCGTCTTGGAGCGCTGGAAATACGAAATTGTGAGCAGGCCAGAAACCATAAAAAACATTCGAATTAACGATGTTAGGTTTTCCGTGCGCTCTTGGGAGGTCTCTCGGAGCTCTCTTGAGGTCTTTTGGAGGCCTCCTGGGAGACTGGAAAGCTATCCTGGGTTGCTTGGGAGCGTCTTGGGCCTTTCTTTGAAGTTCTGGGGGCTTCTTGGGGTCGCCTTGGGCTGTTCTGTGCGTTTTGGGGGTGTTCTGGGAAAGTGTGGGACCCCCGGGAGGAGGGGGCGCGCATTTTTCCCTACCTAGGCTCTGCCTAGAAGGGTTCTTACTCTCTTAGCTTAAAGGGGCCGGGCAGTGCAAAGCGCCCCGGGCGGTTCCCCCAGTCCCCGCCCCGCGGTTCCCCCCAGTCCCCTGGGAGCTGTAGCTTTAGCTTTAGCTTTAGCTTAGCTTTAGCTTAGCTGTAGCTTAGCTTTAGCTTAGCGTTTCGCTTAGCTTTTCGCTTAGCGTTTAGCTTAGCTTTAGCTTAGCTGTAGCTTAGCTTGAGCTCAGCTGTAGCTTAGCTTTAGCTTAGCTTTAGATTAGCTTTAGCTTAGCTTTAGCTTAGCTTTAGCTTAGCTGTAGCTTAGCTTTAGCTTAGCTGTTGCTCAGATTTAGCTTAGCTTTAGCTTAGCTTTAGCTTAGCTTTAGCTTTAGCTTAGCTTTAGCTTTAGCTTTAGCTTAGCTTTAGCTTAGCTTTAGCTTAGCGTTACTGTTACTACTAATGCTGCTTTCCTAGGGGGTTCCAACTCCTAGGTAGGGTCGCACTGGGATAATTTGCTCATATTAAAGAATATTTGAAATTCCCCTCTTTTTTTCAAATTCCTCGGTCTTGGAGCGATGGAAGCTGGAAAACGTGAAAAGGCAAACCAAGTATACAAAACCTATTGAAATTCAACATTTTTACCCTCGTCGGGCTCTCTCGGGACGGCTCTCGAAGCTCTCTTGGGCTGTTTTGGGGGCCTCGTCTGAGCTTTTGGGGGGCCTCTCAAGGGTCTGGGGTGTGTTGGAGGCCTCTGGGAAGTCCCGGAGTCCTCTCGGAGGTCTCTGGCAGCCTCCTGCCCCCGCCCTTGGGCTCATCTTCGGCCTGTTCTGGGGTGGTCTGGAGCTGTCGGGGGCGCCTTTTCGGCAATCTTGGGACCGTCTTGGCCCGTCTTGGGGCCGTCTTGGGGGCCTCTTGGGCGGTCTTAGGGGTCTCGACGGCCGTCTTGGAACGTTGGAAGCATGAAATGGTGAGACGGCAGAAAACCCTTGGAAATAACCAGAAACATGACAGCTTTTAGCTTCTCCGGGCGCTCTCGGGAAGCCTCTCGGAGCTCTCTTGAGGTCTCTTGGAGGCCTCCTGGGAGCCTGGAGAGCCGCCCGAAAGCTATCCTGGGTTGCTTGGGAGCGTCTTGGGCAATTCTTTTACGTTCTGGGGGCGTCTTGGGGTCGTCTGGGGCTGTCTTTGGGCATTGTGGGGGCTCCCCGGGAGGCTGGGAAGCGCAGTAACGGGAGCGTGCAGAAGATGTGAGCGAGGTGGAGGATGCCCCAGGAGGGGGCCCAGCGTATTGGATTATATCTAGATCTATACACACACAAGTCTTCACTGGCGCTTCGCGCCAGGCATGTTGGCCCTTTCAGGATCGGCGCGCAGGCGACAGGCGGGGCGGAGCGGAGCAGAGCGGAGCGGCGCCGATGTCGGCCAAAAAATGTCCCTTGTAGGGAACGGCGGGTGCGCCGGGGCGCCTCAATTCTGAACTCGGAACTCGGCCGAAGTCGGAAAATGAGCTGGAATCGGAAACTTGGACGCTGGAGTCGGAAGGCCGGTGTGGATTCGGAAAGTTGGCAGCCGTTGTCGGAAAACTGGAAGCCGGAATCGGAGAGACGGGCGTCGGAGTCGGAAAATTGGGAACTGGACTCGGAGAGATAGGAGCTGGAGTCGGAAAGTTGGGAGCCGGAGCCGGAAAGTTGGGAGCCTCAGTTGGAAATGCGTACGTACATCGAGCCTCAGGCGGGGCGCGGAAGAGAACGAGAGAGTGAGAGAGAAACATAAAGAGGAATCTCTCTCTCTCTCTCTCTCTATATATATATATATATATAAAATATGAAGAGAGGGGGAAAGAAAGAGAGAGGGATAAGTATATATATATAGAGAGAGAGGGAGAGAAAAGAGAGAGAGAGAGAAAGGGGGAGAAAGAGAGAGAGAGAGAGCCAAACAGACGAAGGTTTTTTTGTTTACGTAAGCGCCATCGTTGTCACATGTATGTAATGCATCACCTGTCCCGCATGTTTCCTCTTCATTTGTACTCGTCATTTGCGAACGCGTCCATGCTAACACTTTTCAATGTCATTGCGTGTTGTCCACCGTGGGGGGCTTTCCCGGAACCTCGTGAAAGTTGTTTGGGGTTGCTGGCTGTCTTTGAGCGCCCGTTGGGTTCTACTGGAAGCTATTTTGGGCCACCGTTATACCTTGTTACCACGCATGACGTCTGTTACGAGGAAATGCCACGCCGTGATTGCATCGGTGTAAAGTGTTTCAGAGAGCAACGCCACACCTGTAGCAGCGAATCAGACATGCAAGAAGGATGGCTCCACGATGGCCGAAGATGGCCACGCGCTAACTAGGAGCATCTGCGCAAGGGTTTCAAACAAAAAAAACAGCAGCACTCGGCATGGCCTGAAGCGCGCCCTCATGGATACCACGAGGGGCCCGAGAAAGATGGAAGAGGGCCCCAGGGCTCCCAGAGTGGGCGCCGAGAGAATGCAAGAGATTTCCCGGAGAGGGCGAAAGCGCGATTCTTGATCCTTCAGCGCTTCCCTGGGCGCAATCGTGAACGCCGCCTTCCAATGCGTGATACGCGAGGTGCGCAACGTCCAACTGTCCGAGGGCAATCACGTAGACATGGCAAGTTGCGAACGAAGAACTAAACGTAATCTTCCGATTGAGATTTGAAACAACGCCCCTGGTGGGGAACCATCTTGCATACTTGAGTTTGCGCATGCTAAGGATGCAAAACCATCCGCGTGATAGGAAATCAAGACACAGCTCCATGTGAAGAATTGGAGCAATCGCATGTCTGGAATCTGGGGATCGAACTAATACACCGCCGGGAGAAAAGTTACAACAACATCAAGCGGCGGAGGACCCTGCAACACGCTATGCCTTGCAAGCTGGTGGTAATGTGTGTCCCCGTTTCATGGGACAGAGCACTGCACTGGGAACCGCTCGGACAGTGCTCCATGACAAAGCTACGACTCTCTGTCTACTTTCATGGAACAAAGAACATCCAATAATAATGCTGCAACTGGAGAACCAGAAACCGGCCACGGAGGAAGCGGAGGAGTAGAAAAGGACAGGAGGAAAGCGGAAGCGAAACGATGCAGAGTCTCACCCGCTGGTAGCCGAGCCCAGACTTTCCTCTGTCCCATCCCATCACGCACCATCACACCGCTGTCCGCATCGAGACCGTGTCGGACGTCGGATCCGTGACGGAATCCGTGTCGGAATCAGGGTCGAATCCGCTTCGGGTCCGTGCCAACTCCTCGTCGAGCCCGCGTCGGGCACAAGAGACGACCGCAAAGTACGAGACCGCAGATGCACCTGGGAGACGCGAGACTGAAATCTGGAGGGCTCCAGTTCGCCGCGCGGGACCGTCGAAAAATGGCGAGAACAAACTTTAAATTTGACGTGACCCCCCCTGCAAGCATCTCGCGAAATCTGGGCCGTCAGAGTTCATGTATGGACCGTGGAAGGCGTCGGAAAATGCGAGTCTTACGCTTCCCTGGAAGAGCTTCCCTGGAGACGCCGCGAAAGCTACAGACGAGGACGACGAGGACCGCCCCTCCCAGACATCCGACGTCGTGGGTTTTTCACAACGTGGGCCTCCAAAAATCGACTCCAAATCCTTTGATAATCTAAAAAACGGACCCCCCTCCAAATGCGACCTAATATTCCTGACCCCCATCTTCGACGGGGCGCCTTGATAAACTGGACCCCCAAAGCTCTAGTCCAAAGAAAGCGCCCAAATAAACTGAACCCCCCAGTCACAAAAAAGGCGCCTTAAAAAACCGGGCCAGGGGGACGATTCATAAGGGATTTGGAGTAGACACCTTCCCCAGGACCAGCTTTTCACCCTGAGTCAATGCTGGACATTCAAACTATCCAGGACCTCCTGAAAGGGCTCCTGGGGAAGAGAATGGTAAAACCCACCACCGTCTCTTTTCGCTTGCACAACGGAGATGTCTGGACCCCCCCGGCCTCCTCTGGACGACAGCTGCTCCTCACAAGCGCCGATCGGAAGGCGCCCACACTCGGGGAGCGGGTGCGGCCTGCATCCGGTAGCCCACGAACCTGGAGAGATGGAGGGCGGGGCGAACCTTCTTGTAGGCCTAATCTCACTGCTGACTCTCCTCGGCTTCCTCCTCATCGTCGTCTCCCTCGCCCTCCTTACCCCCGTCCTCCTCAGACAAATCCTGCGGGTGTACGGCCCCCTGCAGCAGTGGCTGGATGGCCGCCACACTGACATATCATGAAGCGGCTTTCTTTCGGGCCGCCCGCCCGACACGCCTGTTCTTCGGGTTTGCCCTCGCACCAGGCCAGTTGTTCCGCCCGTTCGCTTGTTCAGAATCCCACCAGCCGGTATCAATCTCCCGACCGCCCAACCTGACCATAATGTAAAAAACCGAACTCTATACACCCGACGCTTTTTCCGGCCCAGCACTGGAACTCGCACAGGAAAGCAGATCCTGGTGTATACGGGATCCTGGTGTATACACTTTTCGTTGTTTCCACCGGAAAACGGGGAACAAAGCATACACCACACCACCCCGACGTCGCCCCCGACCCTCGAAAATTCCTGGGATTGCAAACCAGCCCGCCACTGGTAATGTATATGCTCCAGTTTCCGACAATGTCCGCCCGCCCGACCCGCCTGATCTCATGCCCCGCCCGCCGGTTAGGCCCGTCAGGGGGGTTCGCCCGTTCCTGTGCCTAGAAGCCCCCCGCTTGAAGGTCGCGCCCGCCCGGCCTGCCCGTGGGGCCCGCCCGGCGGCCCCACCCGCCCGACGCGCCTGTTGGGGGCCGCCCGCCGTGCTGTCCTGTCCTCCTCCGACGGTTCTTGCTGTTGTTGCGCGGGCGAACGAACAACCCTAACTCGTGAGTAGCTCTCGGCATCGCGATTCGCAGCACTTCGGCCGCACTTCGCACGGTTTTTCCCCCAGGAAATGGAGCAAAGAAAGCATGTCCCGAAGGAGGTTCGCCTGTCATGAGCTGTTGTGTAGGGGGCGGCGTTGTCGCTGAGGCGAGAACGCCACTCCTGATGAAGCGATCCTGACGAAGGACACTGGCATATGCCACGTAAGACAAAGGAGTGCGCCACGAAACGTGTGAGAGCTGTGTCGAGATGGGTGCGGCGGCGCCATGCGAAACCCCTCCAAATGGGGCCTTCAGTGGGAGACCACGAAACGTGTGAGGGGTGAGCGGACGTGGGCGCGGCGGCGCCATGCGAACCCTCCCGCTGGGACCTTCGGTGCCCCCTGTGGGGCCACGCCACGTGTGAGAGGTGTGCCGACGTCTGTGTGTGTGCGTGTTTGTGTGCGGCGGCACAACGCGAACCCTCTCAGTGGGGCTGTCGGTGGAGCACTCTATGTGGCCACGAAGCGTGTGAAGGGTGTGCCGACATGGGCGCGGCAGCGCTATGCCAACCCTCGCACCGGGGCCGTCGGTGGAGTTCCTTAGATGGCCACGAAACGTGTCAGGGGTGTGCCGAAATTGGTGCAGCGACGCCGTGCGAAGCCTCCAACTGGGGCCTTAGGTGGAACTCCCGATGGGGCCACGAAGCGTGTGACGGGTGTACCAAAATAGGCGCGGCGGCGCCGTGCGAACCCTCCCACTGGGGCCTTCGGTGGAGCTCTTTGTGTGGGCACGAAACGCGCACGGAGTGTGCCGACAAAGGGCGCGGCGGCGCCATGCGAACCCTCCCACTGGGGTGTTCGGTGGAGCCCCCTATGTGTCCACGAAACATGTAACGTGTGAGTGGTGTGCCAACATGGGCGCGGCGGCGTTATGCGAACCCTCTCATTGGGGCCTTCGGACGAGCTCCCTGTGGCCACGGAGCGTGTGAGGAGTGTGCCGACATTGGTGCGGCGGCGCCATGCGAACCCTCCCAGTAGGGTTTTCGGCGGAACTTCCTATGGGGCCACGAATATCATGTGAGAGGCGTTCGTTCCGAAATGGGTGCAACGGCGCCGTTCGAACCCTCCCGTTGGGGTCTTCGAGGGAGCTTCGCGGGGCCACGGAAAGTGAAAGGGGCGTGCCGACATGGGCGCGGCGGCGCCACGCGAACCCGCCCAGTGGGGCCTTCGGTGGTGCACTCAATGGGGCCACGGCACGTGTGAGAGGTGTGCCGAAATGTCTGCGGCGTCGCCATGCGACCCCTCCCGCTGGGGCCTTCGGTGAAGTTCCCTGTAGGGCCACGGAACGTGTGAGGGGTATACCGACATGTGACTGATGGTGGCGAGAGTGCTGATGCTGATGTCGACGAGGCTGACGATGGTGATGGCAAGGACGACGGTGCGGGTGGTGCTGATGCTGCTGGCGCGCACGCTGACGATGATGCTGACGCTCCTGATGGTGGCCACCGGTTAACGCTCACGACGACGACGCTGATGATGGTGATGACGACCGGCAGTTGGACAGACCGACCTCGCACGATGTCACATCTCGCTGCTCATCCCAGCGCCGACGGCTCTCCTCCTCGTCGGCGTCGGGCTTGCCACGCGGAGCCAGCAGCGCTGGCCCAGGGGGCGGAGGCGTGACGGCGGCAGCGGCCTCCGCACAAGCCCGTTCCAGCACAAGCCGCCGCTGAGAGTAGTACTCCGCGCCGCCAGGCGGCCATGCCTGCTGGCCACATGGCTTAGCGGCCATACTGGCGAAGCGGCTGGATGGCTAAGCGGCCACGCTTCGTGAGCCTCCTCGCGAAGCGGCCATGCTGGCCAAATGGCGGAGGTTGGCCAGGCTGCCGTTGCCGAACCTTCCGTACGTCTCGAAGGCGAGGGCCGAGACTCGGCTGCCGTACCGCGCGGGCTTCTCGCCCTCCCGCTTGCCGCTGCAACTGAGGCCCCTGATGCTCCATGGCCGCCGTCGGCGTTCCAGACGCTGCGCGGGCGTCGCACCGTCTCGTCGAAGAAATACGACACGAGGCCTCCTGTCACAGACATGACAGCGTCCAAGATTGCCTCGGTTACGACCCCGTCGTGGGTGACTCGGTAGACAGGCTGGGGACATCACGCTACGCGTCTGCGAAGCACCCGCTCTTGACGAACAGCTGCAACAGAGTTTCCAGCAAGGACCCGTGGGGACGCTTGCGGGCGGGTCCGTGCTGGTGCACCAACGGATTGTCCAGCTGGCTGAGGCACGGATCAACTCCCTTTCCCGCTCGGGGCATCCGGAATACGGCTGAGGGACGGGCGTCCACGATGCCGAGGCGTAGCAGGCTGGAGCGCCATGCGGAAGTGGTCATCATCTGTGCACTCGGCTTCGGACCGCCGCGGCTGTGCCCACATCTTACCAGAACGCGGCACTCCGCGGGAAACGAAGACCTCGCGCAGGAAGTCGGTCTTCGTAAACTGGAAGGTGACTGTCGCCCGCAGCGCCTCGAGTGCACGGAGCACGCGGCTGCGCAACGGGGAGCCTTGTCCAGACCCGGCCAGGAAAACTGACGGGTGGAATGTTGTATCATCGCGCCAAGGACCAGCTTCGTACTCCACACGTGCGGTCGCTGTGAAGGCGACGGCGCCGGCAGAAATGTCGACCTCCGCGCCAGCTGCCTGCAACGGGGCGGCAGCGGCGGCGCGTGCGTGGGTTTCAGCCTGGTCGCCTCGCGCGGAGCGCCCTAGCTCCGCGCAGATTGTCTGGATCTTAGTCCGGGTGCTCACCGAAATGGCCAAGAAAGCCGCAACTACGGCTTCGAATGAAGCTTTTCCATTCCGATCGATCTTCGGATGAAGCTTTTACCCGACAGCGTTGTATGGTTGCGGCAGCTGGGTCCTGGGTAGTGACAGCGGGACGAGATTCAAAACTGAGAGGGGCACAACTCAAAACACATGGTCCGGGTTCTGTTGGGGCGGGGGCGCGTGTACAAGCAGGACGGGGACGTGGGGACATGGGTGGATTGGGTACAGCGCGTGGCAACGGAGGCACGCAACTTGATGGAGAAACACCACGTACCCAGCTGGACAGCTGAGCGCCGATCCTGGCTGCAGAATTGGAACGAAAGACTCAACGGCATGAGCTACGACCGGTGGGCCCGGCGAGTCCACGACTGGATCTTTGACGGGTGGAGAGCCCGCGGGCGCCCCTCCCTGAGCCCGCAAGGGCACGTAGCCGCGCGCGCGGGCAGCTCGTTCTCACCGCCCGTTCCGTTCCGTGCCGTACACTCAGGGCCGGAAGCCTGACCCAAGGGACCCAGCAGCTGCAGCCGCGCCCACGCATGGTCATCGATGCCTCTTGAAACCACAGCCGTGACAGCAGTGCTCATGGCCGTCGCGAGGAGCTCCAGCAGCGGGCTCAGGTCGCTGGCAGTGAGGACGCGGATGCCATAAGACAAGCCCTCCTTCATGCACTTGCTCATGAGCCAGCATGCCACGCTCACGCCGGCACGCGTCGGCAGAGCCCTCGAGAAAGGTCCTCAAGCGCTGGCCCAGCTGCGCGGCCTCCCGCCAACGTTCGGAAGCAAATGGGGAGGCAAACGGGGCGGGGCCCAGGAACGTGTGGTAGGACTCTTTCGCGGCAGTGATCATGACCTTGATGCCGCCGAAGGCCCATGGGATATCACCAACGATTCGCCGATGCACAGCGGGAATGCCGCCAAGTTCAAGACGATCGCAGCCCCGGCACCCCACATCTCTGACGTGGTTGGCTTCAGCTCGTGTCATGCCTGGCGCAGCGCTTGGACCAACTGTGGCCATGCCGCGGCAAGCTGGGAGAACTTCCCAATGAGGTACCTGTCGTCCTGGTACGCGGGTTAGGGGTGCTGCGGGCGTCCGCGGTCGCCTCCGCCGCGAACCGCAACGACTGGCGCAACGAGCAGCAGACAAGAACCAGGAACAAACTAAGACCTTGGAAGCCTCCCCAGAATGTGATTACGTGCTCCCACTCTCCACGCAAACGCTGCCCGAAGGTCGCCGCCCACGTCTGCAACGCTATCAGAAGGATCATGTTGCCGTCAAGCGTGCCGACACGCAACTGGGCAGGCTCCAGCTTCCGCTACGTAGACCTCGTCGAAGCACTCGTCGAGGCCTACGGACTCGGCAAACCCCACCAAAGCTTCGAGAGCCATAGGCCGGAGCTTCCTGCCAGTCGGAGTGCATTTGCGGGCCCCTTGGTCCACAGCGACGGCGACACCGCAGTCCACAGCAGGATCGTGGGAGCACATGCTCGGCCGCTGATCCACATGCAGCCGCCACGCCATTGCGGACTCTCGGGACGAGTGCAAGAATCCCGTTCCTGATTCCGTTGGGGTCAGGCTCCGCCGAGTAGCTCAACAGGGCAATGCGGCGCCTGATCGATGCTGCCCTCGGGGTGCGGACAGGCAGCGCCGCGGATTTCAATAGGGAACCCACAAAAGGACGTACGCGCCCAACCGTGTACATGAACACGGCCCCCACATCCGCGACACCAGACACCTGATACGAGCGTTCGCGCAATGCGTGCCTCTCGAAACCAACGCGGATTCATGTACGTGTACGTCCTTTTTTTCGCTCCCGATTCAACCTGTCAAGGCTGATGTGGGGCGCGAGGCCATCCTTCCGCCGGTGCCAGCGCGGCCAACAGTGACTTCAGCTGCTCCGAGGTGGTCTCGTCCTGGAGACCTGCCCTGGCAGAATGCTTTTGGCCGCCGCAGGGCCTCCGTCCTTCACTTTCGATGCGACGACGAGGACAGAAGGAGGAGAGGAGGAGAGGAGAGAAGCGGGAGCACGGGGCGCTTCTGATTCAGAACGAGGACCCAACACCACAGGATGGCTGGGATGAACAGAACAACTGCAGTGGGATCGTGTATTCTTCGTGAGGGCCAGCTTTCGGCGGCAAGCGAGGGCACGAATGCAGAGTGAAAACCTAAAGAGCGCTAAGAGCGTTGCTGCTCTTTGGGGGGGGCGGTATTCGACGCAGCTCCGAGACTCTCGAGCGTGGCCCTCGCTCCGGCAGACAATGCAGCGCGCGCCGAGGCGCGGGCGCCAAGAGGCACCCCGACGCCATGCGAGAATCGGGCCGCATTGGGTCGTGGGAGCGTCGGAGTCGAACCCGATCGTGGGACGCAGGAGGAGACACTGGTGCTACGTGTCCTCCTCGGAGGCGTGCGCCGAAACCCGAGCATGTAGTACATCACTCTTGCGGCATGTCTTTTCCTGAGCGGCATGGCCAGAAAGCGCCGGCCACGGAGCGAATACTGGAAGATCTCTCGGCGCGCGCGTCGCCCCTGGCGGGGCGACGCACACACAGACACACACAGACACACACACACACACTCTCACAGTATCATTAGTACATTGGGGTAACGCCGAGATCGGGCCGCTCGAAATCGAAGACCGACTTCGACCTGGATTGATCCGATCCACATGGGCCCTGGCAGACGGGGTCTAACCACGGCGGCGAGGCCCGTCGGCGGCGGGTGGAACCGATCCTCGGCGAAGGCCCACGGCTTGGGCGCGTAGCAGTGGAGCGGTCTGAAGCCGGCAGACTCCAGGGCGCTCTGCAGCGAGGTGGTGCCAGTCTTCGTCGGAGGAGGGCCAGTCGAGACAACGGCGGCCCTCCCTGGCGACTTCTCGCCGCCACTGCTAGATCCACCTCGAAAAACGGGCCAAGATAGACCCCAGGGCAAATCTTGAACGGACTTGGGCCAGACGGCAGAGCTGACGTTGTCTCAACTGGCCCTCCTCCGACTTCGGTAGCCCCAGCACGAACACAGGGGGCACCTCGGCAAGGCTGGCACCGCGCTCCCACAAGACGAAGGCAAGATGGAGACAACATAAGATCGAAATGTATAGTGAAGGGGATGGATCGGGCGCCGCTGCCGCGTCGGAGCGTTCTGGAAAGCTCTGGGAGCATTCCGGAACGCTCCGGTGCGGTTTATCTTCATCCTAGGCCTGCTTGATCCCATCCCACTTGCCACTTCTCATACTTCCTTCCCCCTCCTCCCTGCCTCCATCCTGTTCTCCATTCCCCACACCCATTCGAAGGAGACTCTTTGTGCGTGAACGATGTCCGGTCAAACAATGTCACTCTGACATATGGCTCACAATGGTTGTGAACGTCCCCGATGCTGGTGCAACCGCCAAGCCCGCCTCCATCGAGTTCGAACGCATGCTGGTGTGGACACGGCACGGTCCCGCCGAGGGGCGGTGGCGGCAACACCCCCCTTCAGGACTCCCTCGCCTGCCTCCACAGCAACTCTGGAACAACCCGCACAACGCTCGCACAGCTGAATCGGTCGTGCCACCACCCAACTCCACGATCCGCCTCGAATGGGCCTGTCACATGGTCATCCTCCGTATCTTCCTCCTCCTCCTCCTCCTCATCATCATCATCACCAACCCTCTCCTCACAATCGTTCACCTCCGCCCAATCATCTCCTCACATCTCCCACTTCCCTCCTCCTCCTCCTCCTCCTTCTCTTCCTCTTCCTCTTCCTCCTGTTCCTGTTCCTGTTATTGCCCCTCCTCCTCCTCCTCGTCCTCTTTCTCTTCCTTCTGGTCCTCCTCCTCCTCCTCATCTGCCCTCCCATCCTCCTCTCCATCTCTCTCTTCCCCCGTCTCTTCATCTGGCCCGTCCCTGTTCCACTTCCGTGATTCCAGCTCATCCCCCTGCCCCTCCCCCTCCGCCTCTCCACCCGCTCACCCCATTCTCCCTCTTCCGCCTCCTCCTCCTCCTCCTCCTCCTCATCCTCCTCCCCCTCCCCCTCCTCCCCCATTTTCCCCCCTTTCCTCGCCATTCCTCTCTCCTTCCCTCTCCCCCTCTCTCCCCCCCGGCCGCACCCCTCGCACGCCCCTGCCCAGCCGCCTCTCCGCCTCCCAGTCTGCCTGCGCCCTCCGCCGTCTCCGCCCTCCGCCTGGGCATGCAGCGACAGGGGCGGGGGAGGCGAGGAGGACCCGTGGCACTCATCACTGCACCGACCTTGCAAACGTGCTGCAGCGGATCTTTGGCGTGGGCGGATTTCTGTTAATGCAAGACCCCGAAACGGCGAGCGAAAAACGAAGTGCATGTCACGTGGTCTTTTTGTTATTCTTCATTCCTGGCCAAAACAAATCCGCACGCAATTCACTTCGAAATTGGAAACGAAATTCTCCAGGACAAAATCCAAACGAACGAAATCCGCTCTGCGATGTTGGCGCCATGACACTTACCCTTCACTCAAACCAAAAAACATAAGCATAAGCTTCCGACGGTCCGAGCAGATTTCCTGGATCTGCGCAGAAATCCGCGCGGACCGTAGAACATTGAACCACATGCCCTGATGATCACAGGGTGGGGGTAGTAAAGTTCGGGGTCCAGGGGGGTAATCCTGGTTTCGCCCCGACAACTCGTACGAACGATGATATGTCAGCCTGGTATATCGATAACCACACGTTCGTACCACACAGTCGCGACTTGGAGAAAGCTCGAATTGTGAATCCAATGGCCCTGCCACACGTTCGTAACTTGGGAAACTGAAACACTAAAAATCCCATAGCCTTGCCACAAGATCGAGACTCGGGAAAGCTTAAGTGGTTAGAACCCCATGGCTCTGCCACACGTTCGTGAATGGGAAAACATAAATAATCATCATCTCACGACCTTACCACACATTCATAACGTGGGAAAGCTGTAATTGTGACAATCACATAGCCCTGCCACACGTTCGTGAGTCAGGAAAGCAGACATGGTGAGAGCTCAAAATCCCTGCCACACGCTCGTGGTAGCTTTGCTATACAACATAAGAGGATAGCAACTTCGATTCGCATTTCCCCGGCAGTCGTGAAGTTCGGCCTCGCCGCCCCTTTCCCCCGACCAATTCAACTTTCAAGGGTAAAGGGGGGTCCCTTTATAATTCGGGGTGCGCTGTTATGTTTATGCCGCTATTTCTCCTTCGGTCATAACAAGGGAGATGTCGACCCCTATCCTCAGCTCCGTCGGGTTGTCGAATGGACCGCAAACTTGGGGCCCAACCTCGGGATACATGACAATGGGGCGTCCATGCTCGATAGGGGTGCGTCCGGATAGCCGTCCACGAATGTATCCCCGAGATCCCGTGCATGGACATTATATTCGAACCCTGTGGCCCAAAATGCCCCCCCAGACCCCCCGAAATTAATGTTGATGGCGCGGCGACGAGGGGGGCGTGAGTGACAGAAATATTACAACCCCAAAGCACCGCCTTTACTGAGACCAACATTGATGTCGGGGGCGCGGGGGTGTTTAGAATCTCCCTCGAGCGTGTATGGGTTCGAATAGATTGTCCATCTACTGTCCCCCCCCTTCCTGAGCGGCTTGAATTCTCGTAGACAAGTAAGGGCTTGGGGGCGAGAGCTCGCAATGCGAAAGCAGAGGCACGGCGCGCGCGCGCGGCCGAGGGAGGGCGCCGAAAAGGCCTTGATGGGCCTGTTTTCCACCACCACCCCAATAAGTTGGAGGGGGAAAGGAGGAGGAGGACGAGGAGGAGGAGGACGAGGAGGAGGAGGAGCAGGAGGAGGACCCCTCCCCCTCCACCTCATGGCAGTGGTGGTGGAGAACAGGCCCATCAGACCTGCCGCCAGCAGCCGCACTGCCGAGCAAGGGCATCGGGTCGGACGAAGGACAGGGTGAAGCACAGGGAGGGTCCACGGTCCACGATTTCAGCGCACGTGTAGCTGACCCTTCCGGCGCCGAAGAGGCGCCGGTGCATCGAGGACGGCGCCCGGCGGCGGGGCCGAGCCCAGATGCATGCACCAGGCCTCGTGCATCCCCCCCTTCGCCCGATCCGAGGAGGCGGTGGGCGCAGCTTCCACGGCGCCCCGGGCCCCCATGAGCAGGCTCAGGAGGTCCAGGGCGCCAGAAGTTCGAGAGAAGAGTCCCTCGCCGCCGCGCTCTCGCGCGAGGCCGACCCGCCGAGGCGACGAGGGGGGGGGACCCCAGGGCGGGCAATTCCAGACAGGCATCCGACCCAGCCTGGACTGCCGAGAAGGCAGCCCAGGCGGCCAGAAGCCATCCCCGCGGGGACGACACCGGAGGAGGAGGAGGAGGAGGAGGAGGAGGAGGAGGAGGAGGAGGGCGACGGGATCTGGGGAGGGCTTCTCACGCCGGGCCGATTGTTTGCTTGATAGTCCTGGCGCACCGCGAGGGGCCCTAATTACGTGCTCCCTCCGTGCTGAACTGCCATCTCTCCCCCTCCTCTCGGCCACGACAGCCACACCTCGGCCAACCCTGGGCGGTCCCGCATGTCTGGCCTGGGCGGAGTCGCGGCCATCTGGCCTGCGCCCTGGGCGGGATCAGTCGGAACCGAATCGGGGCATCGGATCGGAACGTGCGTCGGGTCGGGCTACATTGGCACGGAGCCGAGACCGAGCCAGACCGTCTGCGCCAGAATGCACACCTGCACCCTGCAGGCAGACAGGCCGCGTCGGATCGCTGGAAGACGGACCGAGTCGGACCGAAGTGGACCGTGCTGGGGAGCCGACCCGCGGCTCCTCCTGCCAGCCCCCCCAGCAGGCCCTGCAGAAGAACACGCCCTCGAACTTCCTCTGCCCGAACCACCCCTCGTCGGCCTGCAGGTCGCAGCCGGCGCACCTGGTGCCAGGAGGAGCAGCAGCGGCGTGAGCAGCAGGAGGGCCAGCAGGACGAGCCAAGACCACCGACGCCGTGTTTTTTTTCACAGCGTTTCGACCGTGGTGAGGACCCGAGTGGCCGAACAGAAAAACACTACAACTGCGACCAAATATCAGGATCATAGACATGGCGATAATAATAACGATAACATTCGAAAGCGTACTAATGACACGTCCGTCGTGATTGTTTTGTGACGCGACAGCTCTCCCAAAACAACTCTGGGGGGAGGCAACGAGCTAGGCTCCTGAAGGCTTCCCTCCCGCTGTCTGTGGGGAGGGGCGATCGAGGAGGAGGAGGAGGACGAGCAGGAGGAGGAGGAGGAGGAGGAGGAGGGGAGGAGGGGGAGGAAGAAGTGAAGGAGAAGTTAGGGAGGATGCAGAGCGTCGCCAAAGAACGGACCCTTACCATCCCTAGACGCTGTTCCTGGGGAGGAAGTCCTGGGCAAGCTGCATCCTTGTCACCATGGCTGGATTAGGTGGTTCGTCGTTTCTGGCCGACGTTCCTTCCGCCTGGGGCCGAGCCGGTATATCAAGTATCGGCGTTCGCTCATAAAGAGATCGTTATCAGCGCTCTCCCTGGCGGCCCAAGAGCCTGGCAGGTGGCGGTGCGGTGTCGATCCCCAGAGGGCCGAGCTTCCCCCAAGGTGGCTTGGGGTGGCGTCCGCTGGCACCCAGGGCCTACAACGTGCGTCGTCTTCTTGCGGTCCCGAGGCCCGGTAAGGGCCTTGAAAGGCCCAGAGCGAGGAACAAAACAATGTAACATGTTATTTCGGGACGCCGGATGTCTGGATCTTGATTCTTGCGCTGTGAGTCACCCCCTCGAATTCGGTACGCACTTTGAGGGCATACGCGACCGCCTCAGCTTTGGGTCGGACATGTCCTCCTACAGGCGGATTTTCGACGCAAAATGAAACATAGTAAACAAATGACCAACAACAGCCAAAAATAGTCGAAATATCGTCCCAAAACTATTTTCGTACCACTTTTGAAAATTCCTCCTGCTGAAGGACAGGCCCGACTTAACCCCAGCTCACGGTGGTAGGGGCCGTCCTCCCCCCGAGCGAAGGGGTCCAGAGGCTGCAGCAGGAGCCATTACAGGCCAAAAGGGCCCCTCCACGTCAGTACCGTCCTGGGGCTCCGGCTCTGGTCGCCCTCCTGCTGGGCGACGCTCGATAATGAATGCTGATGGGCGCGTGTAAGGAGATGCCTGCAGCGGGGATGGAAGGACAGAACCCCCTTCAGTAACACGTGGTTTAGTGAACTCAGAACGAGTGTTAGCGCTCACGTGTGTTTGTCCACGGAGGCCGCTCCATACGACGCGGGTGATGCAAGGATCTACGGGTAGGGCTGTACGGTGTAACCACACATAGTCACATAGGTCTAACATACGTCCTGAGGAACATCGAAAGAAGATGCCTGCAATCTAGGTTACCCACATTCGCGCCTCGCGCCCCACGATGCGCGACGAGCGGTTATCTTATCGCCCTCGCGCCGCCGCCCTGGAGAGGGGCGCCTCTCCAACCCAAGCCACAATGCGCGAAGCGCGATTATTTTCGCGCCCCTCGGAGTGACCCAGGCAGTCGGCCACACGCAAGAGTGACCTCGGGACCACGGGGAGAGTGACCTGAGGTGCGCGGCTCCAGCGGGGCGCGTGGGTGGGTGTGGGGGGGGAAGGGGGGGGGGCAATCCGAGCGCGCAGGCCGCTGCCATCACATTCCGCGATCGGAGGGCCCCAATGATGGGTCGCTCCGGCGTGGGCCCTCACTGGGGAAACCAAAAGGTACCGATACAGCTACTCACCGGACCTGTCCTGGGGTGCGTTCTGACCAGAATTTCGAGGCGAATCCAGCGGTGACGACGAGGGCCTCCGAGGAGGCCCATAAAAAAGGAAAACGAGGAAAGTGTATAGAGGTATGGGTGCCCCTTCCTCCTCTAACGCACAAAGCAAGGGCCTCCCAAACGCGCAGCCGACGCAAGGCGCGCGCGCGGGCCCCAGCGGGTCCGCGCCGTCCCGGCTGCGCGGGGCCGGACGTCCCGGGCGGGTTTTGCTCACCCGCCGCCGAGGGGCCGGGGGCCGGCAGCTCCTCCTCGCAGGAGGGAAAGGGCGCGCGTGCGCGCGCGCCCTCGCCCCGCTCCCGAGAGGGGGGGGGGGCAAGGGGGGCGGAGAGCAGGAGGGCGAGCAGGAGGAGGAGGAGAGGAGGGAGGAGGAGGAGGAGGGAGGAGGAGGAGGAGGAGGAGGGAGGAGGAGGAGGAGGAGGAGGCAGGAGGAGGAGGAGGAGGGGGAGGAGGAGGAAGAGGGGGAGGAGAGGAGGAGAAGGAAGAAGAGGAGGAGAAGGAGCAAGAGGAGGAGGAGGAGGAGGAGGAGGAAGAGAAGGAAAAGGAACAGGAGGAGGAGGAGGAGAGGAGGAGGAGGAAAGGAGGAGGAGGAGGAAGAGGAGGAGGAGGAGGAGGAGGAGGAGGAGGAGGAGAGGAGGAGAGGAGGAGGAGGAGGAGGAAGGGAGGAGTAGGAGTAGGAGTAGGAGTAGGAGTCAAGCTAGCCAGCTCGAGCGAGTCAAGCATGGCATGCCCAGTCCCACCCGCCCTCCCACAACATAAGAAGCAAAGCTGGCACAACTGGGGGCCGAAGTCACACCGGCCAGCCGGTTTGGTACAGCTGATGCGGCCGCGATGGCGGTTGCCGACGGGAACTGGCGAGCGCGTGTTGAATGCCGCGCACGCATTGCCAGACGAGTCGAGAATGGCCCGGTACACCGCAGGAAGCCAGAGGTGGCCGGAGGAAGCCCGACGGTCTGACAGGACACCCCAAAGCATTTTTGTGAAAAAGCATTGGGTTTTTGATGTTTTTATGTTGAAATGCTTGCAAACACACGGTGTTCGGTAGGATTCTGACATGAACGCGCGCGTGTGCTCTTTGTGGTATTTTTTGCAATGGATTATCGCCGTGGACGACAGGACGTCCATGTCGAGAGGAAAAAATAAGAAAAATGTTGATTTTGTATTGTTTTTTACAGGTTAGGATGGGACCACCCGGATGCGGCCCCTATCTGCCGGCCTGAGGGGGGAGTAGGAGTATATTCTAATAAGGAATAAGGATAGGAGTAGGAGTAGGAGTAGGAGTCAAGCTAGCCAGCTCGAGCGAGTCAAGCATGGCATGCCCAGTCCCACCCGCCCTCCCACAACATAAGAAGCAAAGCTGGCACAACTGGGGGCCGAAGTCACACCGGCCAGCCGGTTTGGTACAGCTGATGCGGCCGCGATGGCGGTTGCCGACGGGAACTGGCGAGCGCGTGTTGAATGCCGCGCACGCATTGCCAGACGAGTCGAGAATGGCCCGGTACACCGCAGGAAGCCAGAGGTGGCCGGAGGAAGCCCGACGGTCTGACAGGACACCCCAAGGGGGCCCAGGAGGCCCCAAGAGGCAGGAGTAGTAGTACCAGTGGTAGTGGTGTTGGTAGTGGTAGTGGTAGTAGTAGTACCATGTCACCCCTTCGCGCGGGGTGTGCGCCGCGTCCCATTCCTGCCACGCATTTTGCGACGTGACGACAGCACGACCATGTTGACAAGAAAAACAAAACTGTGTATTGTCTTTTGCAGATTAGAATGGGACGGATTGGATGGGCGGGCGCGGGGTGTGCGCCGCGTCCCATTCCTGCCATGCATTTTGCGACGTGGACGACAGGACGTCCATGCGACGGTGCCAATGACGGCGACGACTCTAGAAAGATTTGAGCATGCGCTCGCGGCGACGCGCGCGCATGTCGCCCGCGTGGTATTTTTGGCACAGGATTCGCGGCCTGGGTGCATGACAGAGCATCGCGAGTGCACCGCGCGATGGCGCGAAATCGCTGGATTTGACAGAATTCTTAAGATTCCTATGGTTTTCCTATGATTTCAGCAAGAGAGCCCGGGCAGGAAATTTGTAGATTTTTGTGTGAAAAAAAGCATTTGGTTTTTGATGTTTTTATGTTGAAATGCTTGCAAACACACGGTGTTCGGTAGGATTCTGACATGAACGCGCGCGTGTGCTCTTTGTGGTATTTTTTGCAATGGATTATCGCCGTGGACGACAGGACGTCCATGTCGAGAGGAAAAAATAAGAAAAATGTTGATTTTGTATTGTTTTTTACAGGTTAGGATGGGACCACCCGGATGCGGCCCCTATCGGCCGGCCTGAGGGGGGAGTAGGAGTATATTCTAATAGGGAACAAGGATAAGAGTAGGAGGAGGAGGAGAAGGAGGATGAGGATGAGGATGAGGATGAGGATGAGGGGAGAAGGAGGAGGAGGAACCTCCTCCTCCTCCTCCTCATCCTCCTTCTCCTTTTTTCCCTCCTCCTCCTCTCCTCCTCCTCTCTTCCTCCTCCTCCTCCTCCTCCTCCTCCTCCTCCTCCTCCTCCTCCTCCTGTTCCTACTCCTTCCCCCCTCCTCCCCCTCCTTCCTCCTTTTCCTCCTACTCTCTTCTCGTCGTCGTCGTCGTCGTCCTCCTCCTCCTCCCTCCCTCCTCCTCCTCTCCTCCTCCTCCTCCTCCTCCTCCTCCTCCTCCTCCTCCTCCTCCTCCTCCTCCTCTCCTGCTCCTGCTCCTTTTCCTCCTAGAAGCGCTGGCGGCAGGAGCGGCAAGCGCAGCGGCGGCGACGGCTGCGTCCACGGCCATGCCGTGGGTCGCCGCTCGGAAATACGGAGTTCGGCAGTCGCGCCGAGCGCGGACGCGCGCATCCTGGTGCGAGACGTCCCGACTCGCAAACAAAGATGGGCACTGGCTATGGAGAGCACGCGGCAGGAACGGCTAGCGCTGCAGCGGCGACTGCTTCATCCACGGCCATGCCGTGGGTCGCCGCTCGGACATATGGAGATATACCGTTACGCCCAACGCGGGCGCGGGTGAACCCCGCCCAGCCCAGCTCCTCCCGCCGCCCCCACCCTGATCAACGAAGACAGGGTACGTGTCCGCACGGACGGCTAGGCCACGGAGCCAGCACGCAGGGGCAGCCTCTGCGCCAACGAGGGCGGAGGGGAGGAGCGCGTCAGATTTCTGGTAATCCTCGTGGTCGAGATTGGCGGGGCAGAGCCAGATCCTGCGCGTCAGTGTCCCGGATGGCGCGCCGCATCTCGGGCACGCCGCCTCGGCCTGGTAGCCCGCGTTGGCGAGCCTCTCTCTCGGCCACTGCGCCCCCGCGACCACGCGCAGGTCGAGGGCCCACTGGTCGAACTGGCCCTTGCGCGTGAACCTCTGCATCTCGTCGGTGATGGCGCATGCGTCGGCACCGCCTCGCTGGAGGCCCTCGCCGTCGAGGTGCTTCGCGGCGTCGTTCCAAGAGCCAGTCTCGACTGTCTGGCAGAACTCCAGGGCCAGCTGCGACGGGTCGATCTCTTCGCGGCGCTGCCCCCAGTCACCGCAGCCTTTGCGAGGTGGGAGCCACGTCTGCTCAGCCTGCTCACCTTCGCGGGGCTGGCGGGGCCACTCGCAGGGAGTCGGGCAGTCCCACCCAGCGCCCGCGCGGATGGCCTGGACGGCAGATAGGGCCAACCACCTTGCGCCATCGCTTGTTGCCGTAGCCGATGTCTTCGCAAAGATGAGCCGACAGGCGCGGGCGATGCGCTCGCGGTGATTCGGGTTGGCGAACCAGGGGGAGAGCCGCTCCAGGATGGTCTGCCCGCGGAGCTCGATGCCAGGGTCCTTGTCGCCGAGGAGCACGGCGAGCGCGGTGGTGAGGCACCTGCCAGGTACCTTGCCCGCGATCGCCCGGGCGGCTCGGCGCCGCTGCTGGGCGATGGCGCTCGGGGAGAGGCCCATGGCCTGGTGGCCGTAGGCCCCCTGCGGTCTGGACCCCGTGGTCCAGAGGCCCTTCGGCGATGATGCGGCCTGTCCTCCGCTTCGCCTTCAGCGCCCTCTTGGCGGCCTTCGCTGCCGCCCTCCTGCGCGCCACGACGGCGTCGACGCCTGAGTCGACGGAGGCGTTGGCGACCTTGATGGGGCACCCCTCGCGCCTGAGGGCGACGTGGACGTCGAGAGCGACCGCTGGGCTGGAGGCGATGACGGTGGTCTTCGGCGACACCTTGAGCTCCGCCTCCGCCATGCCGCTGCAGAGGGCGGCGCCCGCGGCGGCTAGGTCCTCGGCGACCTGCCTGGGCCCCCTTCTGCGGTCCTGGCGACCGTGTCGTCGACGAAGGCCCAGAGGCCAGCGTAGGTGTAGTTCTGGTTGGCCCTCGCAAGGATGGGGCCGAGGTAGACCTTCGCGAGCTTTCCGCCGCGGGCGCTGCCTGCGACGATGGGGAGCCGCGGGTCGATGATATCGCTAACCCAGCCGCGCATGCGCAGGCACCTGGGCGCGAGGAACAGCTGCACCTCCAAGGCCGCCGCGGCAGGAGGGAAATTGACCTGGGTGGCCGCGTCGAGCAGCTTCGCGAAGTTGACCGAATCGTGGAACTTCTCGACGTCCACGATGGGGGGCAGCGTAGGAGAAGCCGGGGGCCGCCGCTGTCTCGTCGGGGAGCGCTTCCGCGAGGGCTGCCTGCAGGGCGCTGGAGCCCCGAAATCGCCGCGGCCCAGAACTCGCCGAGCTGACTGGGCCACTGGTCGGCGATGGAGGGGGAGGGGGAGGAGGAGGGGGAGGAGGCGGAGGAGGAGGAGGAAGAGGAGGAGGAGGAGGAAGAGGAGGAGGAGGAGGAGGAGGAGGAGGGGGAGGATGAGGACAGGACAGGGCAGGACATCCGCATAGGGGGTCAACGTCAACACCTACAAAAGGAGCTGCGCGCGCGACTAGCAAAATCCCGTGCGATTGAATAGTGCCGCGCGCCCCGTAGTTCTCCTGGAGCGGGCAGGGGCCATGCCAAGAAGCTGAGGGGGGCGAGCTCCGAAGTGGCCCCGTGAGAGAGGCTCGCTGATGAGGGCGAGTCCCTCAGGTCAGCGCGAGGGGAACAGCTGCTGGCCAGTTCGCGCGCCCTCTGGTGCGCGCCGGCGAACAGGGTTCCAAGGTAGGGGGATTTCCTGAGCCCTTGTTGAATTTTTGAGCCAGAGCGCCTCTGCCCCGAGATTTCCGCCCAGATCCCCCCCCCCCTCCACCAACGCAAGAGCTCCAACGCTCTGCGATGTCCGCGCTCGCGCTCTCTGCTCTCGCTATGCCGACACAAATGATTCCCGCGCCAAGCGCGCTCAAAGTTTCGCTTCCCGCGCCGAGCGCGCTCGGACATGCTCGCCCCCCGCATTCCGCCCCCTGCGAGATCGCACGCGCGCGTCAGAAATTCTGGGGAAACGCGCGGCACATTCAGAAGTTGGGCTGAGGACGAGAGACAGGGGGACAACGCAGGGGGGAAGGGGCGGAGAGAATGCAGGAGGCCGCTGCACCCCAAGCACCTGCTGATGGGCCTGGTTGAGATCATACCTACATCCTGCTGCGCCCACGCTTCGAACAGAGTCCCCGCCCTTATTCCCCCCCTCCGCCTCCTCCCGCTGCGCCGAGACAAATGCTTCCCGCGCCAAACGCGCTCAGATATGCACAACCTCTGCTCTACTGTTTCCTCTGCAAGGTCACATTTCTACACCGGACAATCTGGGGGCGCACGCGGCGCGCGCAGAGAATTGGCGCAACAGCTCCGTTCAAGGTGATTATCTGTCTGCGAACGTGCATGTCTCCCACTTGGACAACGAATCTCAAGGATACCCACTCCGACATGGCGTCTCACCCTCTATAACATGCGCAGTACGTGCCAATGAGAGCCCGTGGTTGCTGAATTTCCACCGCGGAAACAAATCTGCCAAAGTTGTTATTCACTGCGTCGCAGACCGGGCCACTTATTTCTTCAACTTCTCCGACTTGGTCTTACATGGCATTCTGGAGCTGGGTCATCTCTGCCGGGCTCAATTTGACTCTGCCTCCTCCATGCTTTGTGCAGAAACACAATGCTTCTCATTATCTCACTACATCCTCCACTTCGTGCTGTGTGAGACCAGGGGGCAACTTTGCGTTGAATGTCTTTCTCCCTAAGCAAGGAGCCTGCATTTTTCAGAAGCACCCCAGAAACTCCCTGCAGTATGCTCCGGTTTGCCGACCGAGAGAACATAGGTTTTCGAGGTTCATCGCTGGCGGAGGCCAGTGGCCTCCGAACCTCGGGGCCGCCATCTTCCTTGTGGCTCTTGTTTCACCGACGCAATTGCGATTCTATTTCCATTGCCGACGTTTCCGAAAATACCGCTCTCTGCTTCTCTGCCCCCTCATTTGCTTCAAGGTCACACTCCACAATATTCCTTCGGCATCTGGGAAGATGCGGCACATAAAGCTCTTCATCGGTCGCAGCCGATGATATCCGAACATCAGGGCCTCCATCTTCCCTCGCACAGTTGTCGTCAATTTTCGTTGCCGCCGACCAAATGAATGCAAAGCAGGCCGTATTGGAATCCATTGGAACAGTTGGTCTCTAATCTCCTGCTGCATCTGTTCCAAATTTCTGTTTCGTTTATGGGTTTTCAAGGTTCTCCGTTGGCACCCCCCAGTTGCCTCCGAACTTCGGGGCCTCCTTCTTCCTCTGGCAATCGCTGTCCAGCGACGGCTTTTGGTCAACCAATTGCTCGCACATGGCAACCCTGGCATTATGGCATCTCCTAGCGTGGGTACGGCGGATCCCTTCTCTTCGTCTTTGGATTGTCGTTGTTGCAAGGTCACACTCCAATCTTCCATCGATTTTTGGAAAAACTGCGGCACAAGAAAACTCCATCACCATATTATGACCCTGTCACGCGGGAAACAACCGCAAAAGGTACGGCATCGGAATGGCAGCAGGGATTGTTTTGTTGATTATCCGTCGTCCCTCCTCCCCCCCTACTCCCTCACCCCGTCACTGGAGAATGGAGAATGTATGGTGCGGAAGTCGTGTGGCTGGGTTTCAGTGAAAGTCATCACTCCGTCGGAGCTCAAAATGCCCGGGCCCCCAACGCCGACCAAGAGGAGGAGGAGGAGGAGGACGAGGAAGAGGAGGAGGACCATTGGAAACCCAAAAGTCTAAGACCTCCCTCCAAGTTCCCTCTTCATAGGCCCCTACAGCGGTCATTTCCGTTGAGAGAACTGCCTCGCTGGACGACAACGGTTTGAAGACCCGGAAGCGTGCCAACACATTGCTCTCTGGATTTCAGAGCCACGTATCAACCTGACTGCTGCGTCTAGACGACCCAGAATCGTGCCAGAACGCCTTTCTGGGGATTTCGAAACAGCGAATTACCATGACTGTTGCGCCCGCGTAATCCCGAATCCTTTCAAAACACCATTTCTGTTACGTTAATCATGGAAGTCCGTGAAGCTCTTGCAAATGTATGAAACAAATGTGCGCGGCGCTGAGGGAGAGCCACATGTTCAAAACCACCCGCCCACAATCCGTGCAACTCTTGAAGCTCTTTAAAACGAGCGGCGCCAAGGCGAGAACCACATTTTGAAAACCACCCGCCCACAATCCGTGAAGCTCTGGCAATATGTTTAAACGAATGTGCGCGGCGCTAAGGCGAGAGCCACATGGTGAAAACCACCCGCCCTCAATCCGTGAAGTTCTTGTAAGAGTTTAATACGAATGCGCGCGGCGCTTAGGCGAGAGGCACATTTTGAAAACGACCCGCTCTCCATCTGTGAATATGTTGTCATTTTTTCAGAATCATAAGTGGTGACGGCGTCTCAGGCGGAACGCCCGGTCCGCCCTAAAAACTGGCCTCGGGGTGCGACCGGGAGGAGTTATCTATAAAGAGAAGGAATGGAGGAGGAGGAGGAAAAGGAAGAGGAGGAGGAGGAGGAGGAGGAGGAGGAGGAGGAGGAGGAGGAGGAGGAGGAGGAGGAGGAGGAGGAGGAGGGGGGGCAGGGCAGGGCGGGGGGCGGGGAGGGACGGGGAGGGACGGGAGGGAGGGCCACGAGCAGCGGGGGAGGGCCACGGGGAGGCGAGGCGACCACGATCGAGATCGCCTCCATGGGCGCGGCGGCTCTCGCCGGTGTACTTTGTGCGTGGGCAAGGTGGGGGGGGCCCGTTGGAGGGAGAGGCATATGGCGGAGGGGGGATGGCGGAGGGAGAGGCAGATGGCTGCTCCTCTGGCCCCTCCTCGCCCTCCTCCCCCTTCCACTCCAACGCGCGAGCGCCTCCGCAGCTGTCCTGTTCCCTCCGCGCGAGGGCAGCCCCGCCTCCCTCTTCGGGGAGCGGGTGGTGAGGGCCAGGCTCGATGGCCTGGCGGCAGCCTACCTTTGGAACGCTTCTCGAGGGGGGTATGAAACGCGCGGGGGGTATGCCGCAATGGGCGAGGGAGACCCATGCGAACGTCGCCACTGGGGCCTTGGGGCTCCGTATGGAGTCACGAAACGTGTGAGGGGTGTGCCGAACAGGGTTGGGGGGCGCATGCGAACGTCGCCGCTGGGACATTGAGCGGGACTCCAGATGAGGCCACGAAGAGTGTGCGGGGTGTGCCGAAATGAGCAGAGGGGACGCGTGCGAACGTCGCCACAGGGGTCTTACGTGGAGCTCCCTATGGGGGCACGAAACGTGTGAGGGGTCTGCCGCAATCAGTGGGGGGAGACGCACGCGAACGTCGCCACTGGGGCCTGAAATGGAGTTCCCTATGTGCCCATGAATAATGTGAGGGGTGTACCGACATGGGCTTGGGGAGCGCATGCGAACGTCGCATCTGGAGCCTTCGGAGGAGCTCCTTTCCATGGGGTCACGAAACTCGTGAGGGGTGTGCCAAACTGGTTGACATGCGGAGGAGTGAGGAGTGAGGAACGCTGGGCGCTGTCTTTCCAAAACGAAGACCCAACACCACAATATAGTTGGGAACGAAACAGCGTGCAAAATCACAAACGGAACCCCTGGGCCTATCTTTTTGCTGCATGTCTCGAGCTACGTAGATGCTGGAGCGATCCCTGGGGGTCCTTGGGCCCCAAGTCAAAACGCCCGGTGCGAAAAAGATGCGGCGCGATTGGGGAGGAGCTGGAGGTGTAAGAAGGAGAAGGAGGAGGTGGTGCAGGACGAGGAGGAGGAGCAGGAGGAGGAGGAGGAGGAGGAGGAGGAGGCCGCCGCCTCCACTGTCCCCACCGTGTTGGTTCCCCTCCTCCTCCTCCGACCCACTCGCTCGCGCAGGCCGGCCGCCCCGAGCGATTTGTCCAGGGGCGGCCAAGTCGTACAGGCCTTTGACGAGTCCGGGCAGAGGCCGGCGCCAGCGTCAGGACACCACCGCCGTCGCCGTCGGCGTCCTCCCGCTCGTCTGCGCCGTCGCCGCCGTCGTTGGGCAACGAACTACAGCCAAGACGCTGAAATAAGGAACACTTTGGATTCGGAACAGGCTCGATGTTCTGTACGTCCCTCCGCGGTTGTTCCTCTAGCCCTTCTCGTGCACCCAGGCTTTTTTGAAACCGCAGAGGGGCTTCGTTTCTTATTTAGCGTTTCTTATTTCAGCAGCCCGACTGTACGAATCCCGCCCAAGAGGCCCCCGTAAGGCAATTAGCAATCTAAGCGCCGGGGGCAAAGGATAACCATCGCCTCGGGTTGGACATGCTACGGCCCTGTGATTGCACGGAGGTTCGCGGAAAGTGGCCCTCGAGAAATCTGCAAACTGCTCGCACTCCACATCACCACAACACAGCTGCGCCGCAGCGTCAGACAGAAGAGATGACGGCCGCCAGCTGGGGTTTAGAATTCAAAGGGTGTCTGCAGCCACGTGAACCCCAGCGGGAGTGCCCGATAGACCCAAGCGTCGATCGGACCCGCAGGGATAGGGTTCGCAAGTGGTCGCAGGGCGGTCGTCTCAGGAACCCGAAAGACGGGGACTCTGATGAACCAGGACGCTGGGCGCACCCCAGACGACTGCGCAACGCCTGGGTCGAAGCGTCCCCCGGTCTCTCCGTCTTCCTCCGATGCTTGGGGCGAACATATGGCCCCCCTGTAAACCAAGACAGTGCTGACCATCGGGGGCGTCCAAGAGGGGCGTGTCCAAGAGGGATGTGTGCAATCATGGCCCGAGGCATGTGCGCGGACCAGGGGGGGCAGGGAACGCATTGAAATAAGAAGAGGGGCCACGAAATCTGGGGAGATCTCGTGGCCCCCGCCAAGATATCCCCCCCCCAGTCCTCACCCCCCTCTTGGCCGCCCCGAGACCAGGACCTTGAACATCCCACCCGGAGAGAGCGAAGCATGGAGGATGTTTCGGCCAACGGTTGCAGTCTTCCCGGGCGCGCCAGCGCCCTGATTAACCGAGAAGCCCCCGTTTAGGATACAGTGGAGGCCCGTCCACAAGAAACCTTCCACAAGAAACCCAACCCTGAGACCCCAGGCCGACCATAGCTTTTTGGTGTGGGAACATCACGCTTCCCACAGCAAAACCATCGACACCCAAGAAACACATGGCACCCTGGAGGCGAGCAGGGTGTTTCTTGGCAGGGGTCTCCACTGTAGGAGGCAAGCAAGTCCTGGGACGTCTTCGTCATAACGCTTCAGGATTTGACCTCACCGGAATTGCAGCCTAATTTTTAGGGGGTCTTCACCTGTCCCTGGGGAAGGGGTCCAGAGGCCTCTGGGGCCCGCGGGACGGACAAAAACACATCTCGTCGGACGTCCGGGGGTTGCTCGCGGTGGCTGTATACGACCACTCGTCGACCTGCCTCTTGGGAGGATCGAGGCTCTTGAACGTTTGGTTCGGACTGACATCGGGCCACTGGAGGTCTCCGGGGGCCTCCCACGGCACGCCCGAGATGGGACAAGAAGGCACCGATACCACTGCTCCCGGGGTGCGCTCGGACCATCCTTTCGAGCGGGATCCAGGCCATGGCGGCGAGGGCCCTCCAGGACGAGCAACGGTATCTGTACTGCGTTTTCTCGTGACTATGGGAGCCTCTTGCCGCTCCTTAGCGGAGCACACATCGGCGTGCACATCAACTGTCAGAGGTCCTCGCGGATTTCTCGGATGTGCGCTGGATGCCCCTGCCTGCCGCGAGGAGCGCGCCAGGGGCGGAGCCTGAGGGCAGATCCCAAAACTCCAAGAAGTCCTTGCAACGCAGATCCAACAAATGCTTTCGGAGCGCTGAGGAGTTATATTTCTGCAGTGCTTCGCCCCTTCCTGACGAACGAGCAGCACACACCCATACCCACAGGGGGGGGTCTGAGGGAGGAGCACTCGCTATTGCTGTGGGTCCGGGCCATCGGATCCCCGGGGAGGCTCCCGTTCGAGCGGGCGCCCCCACCCGACGACACGCACCCCCGGCTCCCTCCGTCCCCCTGTGGGTATGGGGTGCGTCTTGTTCGTCCGTCAATTCCTGCCGCCGCCGGCGTCCTCCTGCTCGCCGCCCGCGCCGCCCGCGCGCCCGCCACCGCCGCAGGCCGCCGCGGCGGCCGCGGCCATCCGCGCGAAGGCGCGCGCGACGGCGCGCGGCGGGTGCCCGCGCGCCCGCGGGGCGGGCCAGGGGCGCAGGCCTCTCGGCGGCTGCGGCGTGGCCCGGGGCAGCCAGCCGGCCGTCAGTGGTCGCGTGGTCAGCGGCCCCTGCAGCGTGGACGCGGCCGCCAGTCACCCCCGCCCGGAGCCCAACCCTGAAAGCCCGCGCGCGAGATGCATTCGGGGGGAGGCCCGGAGTACCCGGAACTCAGCACAAGGCCGCGGGAAGTCACCGCGCAGCTCGTGGAGCGAAGAAACCCATAACGTTCCCTGACGAAATGCATCCGGCTTCTTCATATACGACACACTGCAGCACACCCAAAAAAATCCCGTTCTGGGCATTAACTGACAACTCTCTCTGCCGCTAGATGGGTAACGACGAGCCGCGTCTACATCGCATTGCGGGCGGTGGAGCTAGGAAGGGGTATGCCACTCCTTAACGAAACTGTTGCCCCGTTTTGTGGCTGCCACGGTCGCCGCGGCGACCTCCAAAACCGTCTCCGAAGTTTAGTCTGGGGTCGGGTACCACGCCACGTAGCGCCAGCGAAACCGAAACAAACGCTACGCGTAGAACGCTACATTGCTTAGCGTCAGAGTGAGGGGGCCGAACGGTCATTCACTGTCCCTGGGTGCGTGGCTGAAGTGGGATTCCGCGGTGCGGATTCTCGTTGTTGTTTGTTGTTGTTGTTTTTGTCGTCGTCCCACCCGCGACCCACCCCGCGACCCACCCGCGACCAACCCCGCGACCCACCCCGCGACCCACCCGCGACCCACCCGCGACCCACCCGCGACCCGCCACCCCGCGACCCACCCACCCCGCGACCCACCCCGCGACCCACCCCGCGACCCACCCGCGACCCACCCGCGACCCACCTGCGACCCACCCACCCCGCGACCCACCCCGCGACCCACCCACCCGCGACCCACCCGCGACCCACCCGCGACCCACCCCGCGACCCACCCCGCGACCACCCCGCGACCCCCGCGCGACCCACCCGCGACCCACCCGCGACCCGCGACCCACCCCGCGACCCACCCGCGACCCACCCGCGACCCACCCCGCGACCCCCCCGCGACCCCCCAGCGACCCACCCGCGACCCACCCTGCGACCCACCCGCGACCCACCTTCGACCCAAACCACGTTCAAAGTACAAACCACAATTTTCGGCGCCTGCGGCGGCCTTTTTGTTGCATTCCTTCCAGGTGGAGAGCCCGCGACCCACCCTGCGACCAACTCGCGACCAACCCGCGACCCAAACCACGTTCAGGATACAAACCACATTTTTCGGCGCCTGCGGCGGGCATCTTTTGCACTCGTTTCAGGTGGAGAGCCCGCGACCCACCCTGCGACCAACTCGCGGCCAACCCGCGACCCAAACCACGTTCAGGATACAAAACACATGTTTCGGCGCCTGCGGCGGGCATCTTTTGCACTCGTTTCAGGTGGAGAGCCCGCGGCCCACCCGCGACCACGTTCAGGGTACAAACCATTTGTTTCGGCGCCTGCGGCGGGCATACAAACCAATTTTTGTCGGCGCCTGCAGCGGGCTGCTTTTGCATTCCTTCCAAGTGGAGGTGGAGAGCCCGCGACCCACCCGCGACCTAAACCACGTTCACTGAACAAACCAATGCCGCACAAGCGCGGCGGCGGATTCTTGCATGCCGTCTGAGCCCGCAACGACCTCTTCAAGCCCCGCGCGTCCACACCAGCCCGTCCTGCAACTTTGCCCTGGCGAATTGCCTTGATCAGAGAAGTCGGGGAACATAAGGTGGAAAAGCGGATTGCATTGCCGTTATCTTGGGAAAGGAGGGGGAGGCAGGAGGAGTAAACAGGGGACGAGGAGGACGCGGAAGAAGAGAGGATGTAAGAATAATGACGATGTGGAGGAGGATGACTCGATGACGATGACGATGAGGACGAGGAGACGGAAGAGAAGGAGGAGGAGGAGGAGGAGGGAGGAGGAGGAGGAGGAGGAGGAGGAGGATCGAGGGGAAGGTGGGGGGAACGGAGGTCCGCCGGCTCGACGACGCCCGCGTCGCCCGCGCCCGCCCCCTCACTCTTATCCGCAATTGCGGGGTGCTACGATATTAAATACGGCAGCGGCCCCAGCGACACGCTGTGCACTGCAACCGGATAGTATGTCGTTCCGCTCCGCGCGACGGGAGGCCGGGAAACACTTGGACGTTGACGCTAGGGGACTGGGACGTGACTTGCGTGTCGCGGCGAAGCGTGATGGGCTATAACCGGCGGCGCAACACGATAAGCAAACACGAAGAAACTGAAAACACGAGAGGATGGACCCCCAAATCTTTGATATGCAAGTTTCAGTCCCGGCACTCTTTCCGCAAGTCTGGCCTTCGGGGCCCACCCGCGACCCACCCCGCGACCCACCCGCGACCAACCCCGCGACCCACCCCGCGACCCACCCGCGACCCACCCGCGACCCACCCGCGACCCACCCCGCGACCCACCCACCCCGCGACCCACCCCGCGACCCACCCCGCGACCCACCCGCGACCCACCCGCGACCCACCCGCGACCCACCCCGCGACCCACCCGCGCGACCCACCCCGCGACCCACCCGCGACCCACCCCGCGACCCACCCCGCGACCCACCCGCGACCCACCCGCGACCCACCCGCGACCACCCGCGACCCACCCTACCCCGCGACCCACCCGCGACCCACCTTCGACCCAAACCACGTTCAAAGTACAAACCACAATTTTCGGCGCCTGCGGCGGCCTTTTTGTTGCATTCCTTCCAGGTGGAGAGCCCGCGACCCACCCTGCGACCAACTCGCGACCAACCCGCGACCCAAACCACGTTCAGGATACAAAACACATGTTTCGGCGCCTGCGGCGGGCATCTTTTGCACTCGTTTCAGGTGGAGAGCCCGCGGCCCACCCGCGACCACGTTCAGGGTACAAACCATTTGTTTCGGCGCCTGCGGCGGGCATACAAACCAATTTTTGTCGGCGCCTGCGGCGGGCTGCTTCCACGTTCACTGAACAAACCAATGCCGCACAAGCGCGGCGGCGGATTCTTGCATGCCGTCTGAGCCCGCAACGACCTCTTCAAGCCCCGCGCGTCCACACCAGCCCGTCCTGCAACTTTGCCCTGGCGAGTTGCCTTGATCAGAGAAGTCGGGGAACATAAGGTGGAAAAGCGGATTGCATTGCCGTTATCTTGGGAAAGGAGGGGGAGGCAGGAGGAGTAAACAGGGGACGAGGAGGACGCGGAAGAAGAGAGGATGTAAGAATAATGACGATGTGGAGGAGGATGACTCGATGACGATGACGATGAGGACGAGGACGAGGAAGAGAAGGAGGAGGAGGAGGAGGAGGAGGAGGAGGGGGAGGAGAGCGTCATCGACAGGGAAGGTGGGGGCCACGGGGTCCGCTGGCTCGACGACGCCCGCGTCGCCCGCGCCCGCCCCCTCACTCTTATCCGCAATTGCGGGGTGCTACGATATTAAATACGGCAGCGGCCCCAGCGACACGCTGTGCACTGCAACCGGATAGTATGTCGTTCCGCTCCGCGCGACGGGAGGCCGGGAAACACTTGGACGTTGACGCTAGGGGACTGGGACGTGACTTGCGTGTCGCGGCGAAGCGTGATGGGCTATAACCGGCGGCGCAACACGATAAGCAAACACGAAGAAACTGAAAACAAGAGAGGATGGACCCCCAAATCTTTGATATGCAAGTTTCAGTCCCGGCACTCTTTCCTCAAGTCTGGCCTTCGGGGCCCCTCGTCGGGCCCCAGGGGCCCTCAGAACTATCCGCGGGGAAGATCTATGAAGTGGTCGTGACCTCTTGAGCTGCGGATTGAGGCAATCTTTCTCGCCGGATGTCTGGGTGCACATGTGGAACATCCGGAGGCCACGTGCTGACCCGGCCTACGCGATAATAAAGGGCCGAGCGCTGGATTGACATCCGGCCTCAGGTGCCTCCAGCCGTCGCCTGCCGGCCGCGCCAAGCGTATACAGCTTCCCGGTGGTATCCCCCGCCTGTTGAATCGATGGCCCAGGCCACCAGGATGCAGTGGACATTGATACAGTCGGACTTCATTGGACATGGCACGCGAGAGGACAAAAGACCCTTCCGAGGGTCACATTGCCATAGGAATGCAGGAGGCACGGGTCGCGAGACACAGGACACAAAGGTACCCTTGATTTGGCAGGGTCGACCTACTAATCCGGGCCGACTGTATTCTCAGGCCGTCGGTTCCCAGACATCGGTTCCCCAGACGGTGGTGGACATGTTCACGTCAACTCCGCCCATGGGCGACGGCATGGGGGCGGGGAGTCGCGCCCCTCCCCTCCTCAAAAATGGCGGGGGATCTGAAGGGGCCCTGGGACACACAAATAAATAGACACAAATAACCGGATTCCCCATATTTTCTTATATTTTCTGGGTTTTCGTGTTCCCCCCCACTTCCCATATTTTCCTATCTTTTCTGGGGAATCGACGATTCATTGTGTCTGTGTGTTTCTTCCCTCCTGAGGATTGCAGGCCTCGGGCGGCGTATTGCTTCTTGCCCAGAAGCAGTGCTCACTGGGGGGGGGGATCACAGACCTCGGGCGGCGGATGGCTCCTTGGCCAAATTCAGGGCTTGCACTTGCACGGGTTCTCTCTCCTGACTACCTACCAGGCGACCCCAACCTAACCCGAAGCCCCGAACTTCGGGTTTGTGGGGAAGGTGCGGGTTCCACGCGTGTTATTTTTTCCATGTTCCCCGACCACCCCCCCAACTGGAAATGAAGGGCAACCGGGGCCTTCGGGTTGGGTTGGGGCAGTTTGGTGGGCGGTGGTCTTCTCTTTCTTGTGCGTAATTGGGGAGCAACGATAGAAGGGGACTGGCATAAGGGGTGATGCATCGACCTGGAATCGGCGATACATCGCCGATAGATCGGCGATAGGCCCCCGATAGTGAATCCCTACCTTCCTGGGCAGGTTGGGGCTATCGGGCCCCTGTCGGCGATCGGTGGACGATTGGGGGTCGATGCGTCCCCCCCTACGCCTCTCCCCCCCTATCGTCGGGTGTTGCTAAAAGTGCCCCTGGCCCAAGGTGCCCCCAGCTTTTCGCTCCATTTTGGAGCCCCTGGGGCCCTCTGGGCCTTCGCTTGGTGGCCGGCTGGTGGGCTCTGCGCTTGGTGCCCGGCTGGTGGCCGCCCGTGGCCGCGTCGTGGGCGCCCCCGTGCGCTGGGTGAGCGTGCCCGGGCATCGCTTCGGTGCCCGCCCGTGGCTGGCCGTGGGGTGCACCTCGCGGGCGCTGGGTGCACCACGCGGCTCGCTCCATAGAGGTCGCATCGCATACGACACGGCTTGCGTCACGTAGCTCTCAACGCACAGTTTGCACCACAGACGCTGCCACACACACACACACTCAGACACAGACACACACACACACACACTCAGACACACACACACACACACACACTCAGACACACACTCAGACACACACTCAGACACACACACACACACACACACACGCGCGCACGCGCGCACGCGCGCACGCACCACATAACAATCACACAGCCTGCAACGCATAGCTTGCACCACGTGCGTGTCATCGCCAGGCCACCTTGCTTGCATTGCACAGCGTTCACCGCATAGCTTGCAGCACGTTGCTCGCACAACATGGCGTGCACCACACAAAATGCACCATATACTCAATGCATCTCATTCCTTGCACCGCATCGCTTGCGCCACCTATATTCCGCTTTCGATAACAGACCAAGCTCTACCACCTTCCCCCCATAGGGGTTAACTCGACCCCCCCCCCTTGGGGACACTGCAGATTACACATAAACCTGCCTCACCGCATATTTGCCATACACTGCCCCCCCCCGCTCCTAACCCCTCTCAAATAGCACTATGCGCGCACACCCGTGTATCGCAAAAGGTAATGGTTCAAGAACCCGTTGCAAAATATGGCACGAAGCCGTCACGCGCGCACATGTCGAAATCATATCAAACACAGCTTCTGCGAACAAGCATCCACAACCCTGAGGCTTTTCACCCGATGTATTGCAAATTGTCTGCCCGCGCGCTCTTGCTGAAATCGTGGTAGAACCACATGGTGTCAGCAATCTCGCCTAAAACCCGCATCTCGCCTAAAACCCGCATTCTCATTTCACCACGCAGTGCGCCCAGCGCACGAGTCTGTATCAAATAAAACCACGCGGGCCACACGCGTGCGCCGCCACGCGCGCGTGTCGAAACCCATTCCAACACCATTGGTGCTCGAAGCACTTTTCGAATCGAGGTCCTCATATTTTCAACGCGACGTTTTGTTGACAGGGTTCTTGGAACTCCGCGAGACAACACTTCATCACCATAACAAGCATCAGCGCAGCCGCATCACGCCACCGTCATCAGCAATCCCCGCCGCTGCCCCAATCATCACTCAAACACCTTCAACACCGACACATGTACATCACCACCGTCATCGTCGTCACCAACATCGGCGCCGTCATTGGCCTTACCGTCGTCATCGTCATCATCGCCACCACCAGCGCTGCTATCATGATCGTTGCCGTCGTTGTCGACGTCATCGTGACGCGCCCGCCCGAGTCACCGACCTGCAATGAAGTGCCCGCGCGCCAGCGCGGCCTTTGAGAGGCGCTGGCAGGTTGCCGCTAGTACGCGTCATCGCTCTGCATCGGTTGTGCCAAACCAACTGGTTGCTCTGCGGGCAAACTTCCGCGCGCGAGCGCAGCCCTACAAACGCGCCAGCCAGTGCCAAGGAGGCGTCGCCATCACGGCCGCATGGGATGTGCCAAATGAGCTGCGGGTGGGAGGGTGGAATGATTGCGCGAGCAACGAAAATGACAACTCATTGGTGAACATTCGTTCATGGCGCATCACATCGCGTGCATTACGTAGTGTTCACTATGCACACAGATATATGCATTTATATATGTATGTATGTTAAACGGTGTACATGTGTTAGCATAAGCATATATGCACACATATGTATATACACATTGCACTGTGCAAATACCGAATGCATGACATTGCTTGCAACGCGTGTATTGCACATCGAGGGTGCACAAGCCTAACCACTGCGTGGGGTCCAAGCTGGCTAGAATTTGTGGTCCAAGGCCAGTTAGCTGATATCTAATGTTCACGCTGCGCGCCCGTGCGAGCGGAGGGGTGTTCAGGTGCCTGCTTGTGGGGATGGTACCGTCGGCAGGGTTTGGACGGGCCCGAGATTCCATACAGAGTGTGTTTTTTTTCCGAGCGGGATGTGAATTGCACCGTCCCGCTGCAGAGCTGCAGAGCATGGGTCGCTCGGGAACCCTGTTGTTCAAGATCGCGTTTTCCCTGGATGCGTTACGCTTGGGGCCGAGGGGTACCACACATAGATCTGGGACGAGCTCTGGCCTTCAAATAAATTCTGAGCGTCTTAGACGCCTCCAACGAACTTCCGAGAAGCTTACTCTGCATAGACCTCTAAACCATTGCACTGAATGCCGGAATCAAATCACGCCCGGCCCATTGCCCAAATTCTGGCTCCAGTACCCTCACAGATGAATCTAGCTCGAGAAACGCTGCCGAACGATGGAGTCGACCCCGCTGGTAGTGATTCGTTTCATGGATCCGATCTACTGTACATGCTGCACAAGCAACTCTCGGTTCGGGAACTGGCCGCCAAACATTGCTGGACATTCATACGCGACGTGGCCAAAGGACGCGGTCACGAAAACGATGTGTAACACGGCGCTGCGGTTTGAGTGTCAAGATTATACAAAAAATTGGGCACCATCCAATCAGATATCCCTGTGCCTCCAGGGGTCGCCTGTCCACGCGCACCTCCATGACGTGCTGCAACTGCCGCTGTCGGTGGTTACACCGTAGACATCTACCACGGAAGCGGAGAGAGCGAGAGCCACGAGACAAAGAGACACGCACCATGAGCCACGAAACGCATCTGGTCTCCCTCTTACTACGCCTGTTTCGCTCTCCCTTCCCCTATACATCCCTCCCCCTCATCTTCCTACCACCATCCACAACCCTCATCCCTCGCATGCTTGTTCCCGACCTCCTCCTACAGTCTCCACCTCCTCCCCGACACTCTTCCTACTCATGTTCCTTCTTCTTACATCTCCTCCCCTAACTCCCTCCTCAATTCTGCTCCGTCTCAGCCTCCTCCCCCTACACCCTCCTCCAACATCCACCTTCCCCACCCTCCTCTTACGTTCGCCTCCTCTATCGTCCACCTCCTCCTCCTCCTCCTTACCCTCCCTCCGTCATCTTCCTCCTCCTCCTCCTCCTCCTCTCACCCCCTCATCCGTTCTTCCCTCCTCCTCCTCCTCCTCCTCCTTCTCCTCCACTCGCCTCCTGTTGCTGCTGCTGCTGCTGCCGTGTCGCTCCCCTCAGATCCCCCTCATGAGGGCCCAGAGTGGCTGCTAGAACAGGGCGCCCTGTCTTGACGTGCCAAACAGCATTGCTTGATTGAGTAGGCGGTGCCTGTTGGCCCCCACTTATTTTACGCCCAAGCCTCTGGCAACACGCCGCCACTCCGATGCAGCGAGGGCTATCTGGGCGTCCAAGGCGCAAGGGAGCTCCAAAGCGGCTGGCCTTGACGGTCCACAAGAACTTGCGGGCCAAATAACCACCCGACGCTCCCACCCCATGCCCGCTTCTCGAGGCACTTTGGAGCGGGGACATAATAGGACAGCGCTTATGCCCCAGCTAGAAGCTGGTTCGCGTTTCTCGGAGCAGCACGTGGCCCCTCGGCTCGGGCTCGAAATTGATTTGCTGACCCCAGGGTTCTCTCACAGAGGTCGTCGAGCCCTTCGGTAGGCGTGCCCTTTTGGATAGGGCCGAGGCAGATCCGACGAACCATTTTTTTCGGGGGGGGGGCGCGCCACTTGTCGATGGGCCCTGGCAGAGATCGTCACTCCCCCCAGTTACTGTCTCTCCCCCTCGGACCGCCCCCATGGGCAGGAGTGGGTCCTCCTCATCCTCCTCCTCCTCCTCCTCCTCCTCCTCCTCCTGCTCCTCCTGCTACTCCTCCTCCTGTTCCTCCTGCTCCTCCTGCTCCTCCTCCTGATCCTCCTGCTCCTCCTGCTCCTCCTCCTCCTGCTGCTGCTGCTGCTGCTGCTGCTGCTGCTTCTCCTCCTCCTCCTCCTCCTCGTCCTGGTCCTGGTCCTGGTCCTGGTCCTGGTCCTCGTCCTCCTCCTCCTCCTCCTCCTCCTCCTTCTCCTCCTCACCCTCAGCCTCCCCTCCCAAGGCCCCCCCGTTCAGCACGAGGCAGCGGGGGGAAGAATGAGGGGCGCCCGTTCAGCAAGCCCCGCAGCTCGGAGTGCGCCGCGGCGAGCGCGCGCTGCTCGCCTGACCAACCGGCCAGGGGAGCTTCGGGGAGCGCCTTGGCCGACGAGATGCGGTGAGGGCATCGGATAAGGACGTTGGATCAGGGATCCATCGGGAATCATCAGCTTTCGGAGGTCCGCGCAGATTTCTCGGATCGGCGCTGGGGCCCCCTGGCGGCGCCATCTGGCGCCGCCATCTGGCACCACCCCTGGAGCGCCAAAAAGGGAGCCCAGCGTCGATCCAAGAAATCCACACGGAGTTCCCGCTTATGCTGGTTTTAGTCGAATAAGGAATCCGAAATCTGCAGGCTGGCGGAACGCCCATTCAGGCTTGGCCATGGATATCGCCGCAGCCCTCACTAGATAAGGAACCCTCTAGGGTCTGAAGCCTTCCAGTCACGCTTCCTAACGAACTCCCCCACCGTGACCTCGCAGCGACCCGAAGAACCCTGGGGGTCTGAACTGGATGGGCCTCGAAAAATTCGGTCAGGAAGTTGAGATAAAGGCAAATCCACTCAACACCATTCCCCAGACAACTCGCAGGGTCCAACTGGTGCACTTTTTCACACCAAATCCGTTCTTGACGCTCCCAGGGCCCGAAAACGGCCCCCAGAGGTCGAAAAAGGCAAACGACCAAAACAAAAAATGGATCGAAACCAGAACCTCGAACCTCGTCCCCCCCTTCCTGTTCAGTGCTGGGCCACCCCAGACCCCCAGCCGGCTCCAAGCCCCATGACCCCTTGCCTGCTTACACCGCGTTTTCTTTCTCGGGAGGCTGGTCGCCTCCCTGGGCCCCCCGAAGGCCGCGCCGGCCGCGGGCGCGCGCCGAAGAGACAGGCGGCGACATCCGAGCCCGACCCCCCCCCCACTGGCTGATGCTGCTGACCCTCCTCGTCTGCCCGCCCCTCTTCCACGTCTCCGTGCTCCCTCGTCCCAGACCCCCGACGTCATGACTTGTTCACTGCGTCGACCCCCCGCGGTCTCGCCCTATTCCCCGGGACCGGTTCTTCATCCCGAATCATTGTTTGACGGCCTCGAGGCCCGGTAAGGGCCCCCCGAGGCCGAAAATTATTAAAAACCTCCCGTCGTGATTTTTGTTACTACTCGAGGGGGTCGTGGTACTTCGCCAACCCTCATTGTCCCATGCGGAAGCCCCGCGCCGGACACCCGTGCGAAGGGCTGGCGTACCCTGCGACACCAGGGCCAGAAGCGCTGGAAAGGCGTGTGCAGGCAGCTCTATCGCCCAGGCCAGCCGCGTCATGTGTGTGTGTGTGTGTGTGTGTCCAGCCTCCTGGCGCTCCAGGCGCCCTCCCTGTGGCTGCTCCATTCGAACGGGTCGCCTGTGTGGAAGATGATGATGAAACTCATCATCACGATCATCATCATCATCATCATCATCATCATCATCATCATCATCATCAGCATCAGCATCAGCATCAACATCATCATCAGCAGCATCATCATCATCCTCATCACTATCAGCAGCATCATCATCATCAGCAGCAGCATCATCATCAGCATCATCATCATCATCAGCAGCATCATCGTTATCAGCATCATCATCATCAGCAGCAGCATCATCAGCATCATCAGCATCAGCATCAGCATCAGCATCATCATCATCATCATCATCATCAGTACCATCATCATTATCATTATCATCATCATCATCATCATCATCATCATCAGTATCGTCATCTCTTCATCTCTTCATCTCTTCATCTCTTCATCTCTTCATCGACCACTTCCAACGGATCTCATCAAATCTGCACTGCTTGAGCGGCTTAACCGGCGTCTCGTGGGGCATGCCAGCGGCACGCCCTGGTAGCTGCGTGGCGCCCGAGAGTGGAGCCATCGATCGCACGCATTACGTGTATGTGTATATATATATATAGATATAAACATATATGTGTGTATATAGACCCCCGCCACCTTCCCGAACCCCTACACCCCACGCCTTACCTTCCCAACCCCCTGCATCGCACACCTCCAACGTGCTTTCAAGCCCTCTGTCTCCCCCACGACTCCGCCCAAGACGCTCCCACGAGGCCCCCCCGCAGTCACCTTCCTGACCCCCTGCACCACATACCTCCGACCAGCACCCGAGCCCAACACGCGCCAAAGGCCCCGACGAAGCCCTAAAAGGCTACGAGACACTCCTAGCAACGTTGCCTCGCCTCCCTTTCTTAGAGACCCCCACCACCTTCCTCACCCCCTACAATCCGCGCCTTTCGACCCACATCTCAATTCATCTCCACGGCGCCTTCACCATAACTGCCAACCGACTTTCCAACCCCAGGCCAGCCACTCGCCGACAACTGGAGCCGGCAGATTCTGGGCGATTCGCACGCCGCGCACTCGCGCACCATGCCAAGACTTTGAAGCAAAGCGAAGCGAGCTTCAAGTCTTGTGTACATATATGTGTGTAAATACTTATGTATATATATATATATGTATACCAGACTGCAGAGGCGCTTCGCGCCATGCACCTTGGTCCTTGAAGTTTGGCATGCAGGCGGAATAGCAGGAAGGTCAAGCCGACAATTTAGCGA
>CAUYUJ010016980.1:155000-180690 GCA_963575745.1 Prorocentrum cordatum
CAGTCGCGGCCCAAGTGCCCGACATTGGCGTACTCGAACACCCTGCGGGCCTGTTCGGGGAAGCTGAGCTCGGCGGGGTGGTGGCGCCCGGCCCTCTGCTGGCTGCTCCCCTTGAAGGGCTCAGTGTCCAACCAAAGCGGGGAATCGAAGAACCCCTTCACCACCAGGTTGGAGGCGTCGGGGATTTTCAGCATTGACTTGACGTAATCCAGGTGCACCAGCGCGCCCCGCGCTCCAGCAGAGCCGCCGCCGAAGAGCAGCATGTCCTCGGCGCCCTCGCGCGCGAGGCCGAGCGCGCGCCGGCTGGCGAGATCCCGGAGCACCGCGGCCACGATGCGCGTGCCGCGGAACTCCATGCCGAAGGCGCTAGAGTCGCCCATGAAGGCGTCGGAGGAGCAGTAGCGTACATAAACCTTGTTGGCATCCCGCAGGCGCGAGCCGCTTGCGGGGGCGAAGATGCCGCACAACTCGTCGGGGGAGCCGGGCCCGCACGGGTAGTCGCCGAGCGCCAGCTGTGAGGCCCACCCCTTCGAGCTGCACAGCGGCGACGCCGTGCCCTTGGGGCAGCGCCGTCCGCAGCTGCCGGCGTCGTAGCACCAGCCGCCGCCCTCAAGGTAGACGATCCACAGCCTGGAGCCCTCCTCCGTCGGGGCGCGGCCCCAGTAGTAGCCAGCAGGGCTCCCGTCGCTGCACACGGCGAGCGGATCCTCGAGGGGCTGCAGGACCAGCTGCTCGGCGGCGGCCCTGGCGGCCTGCGCAGCGGGCGCCACGGCGCAGGCAGCCGCCAGCAGCCCCGCGGAGCGAATTCTGGGCGCCATCTCGCGCCTCCCATGCAGACAGCGGGTCATGCATCAGTGTGAGGCCGCCGCCATGGCCCCCCGCCGGCAGCCAGCAGCGGGCGCGGCTGGCGCCCTTGAGCCACCAGCATTGATCGTGGGTTCGTGCCGAAGGTGGATGGAGTGCGGCGTTCGCGTCTGAGCGCGTTCGCGGCTGGCTGCAATCGCACTGCCCGTGGGTGTTTCAAACAGTAACTGGTGAATCAAATGCTCAGCCCTTCATATACCCTAAGACCTGCCTCAACACCTTCGATGAGCCTCCTCAGAGTTATCCTTTGTCCTGGTGCGTCTGATTCGACTGCTGCGGCGCTCCTCCCCTCATCATTATGCGTTTCCTTTTGCTGCCCCCGCTGCTGCTACATCTGCTGGGTGGCGGCCGCCTCGAATGGCCGCGACCTCCCCCCGGAACCCGTCGAGGCCGTCCTGCCAGCGCAAAACCACTTCTTCGACTGACCCGCTAGCTCTTTCCCAGAACTTTCAGCGCAACACACCTCAGATCTGAACATGCTGCCCTGCCTTCATCGCTCTCCTTGCTGTCACACCTCCCATTCATTCTCCAGGACGCCCGCTAACCCATGCCTGAAGCCTCCCAGTACACCCGCAATTAATCTAAAGCAGTCCCATCCTCGTCAGCCTCCTGCTCCTGCTGCTCCTGATGCTCCTGCTGCTCCTGCTGCTCCTGCTGCTGCTGCTGCTGCTCCTCCTCCTCCTCCTCCTCCTCCTTCTCCTCCCCTCATCATTGTCTTCGATTCAGCCTCTTTAGCTCGACGGGCCCGAGGGCCGCCTTCTGAGCAACCTCGAGATCAGGCCCGAGCCAGGGCGACCGCGCGATCTCCTACAAACGCCGAGCCATGTCCTTCCGAAGTGCCCCCGCACTGTCCCTTCTCCCCCGCCTCGCCCTCCTCCTGCTGCTGCTGCTGCTGCTGCTGCTGCTGCTGGTGCGCCTCCTCCTCCTCCTCCTTCTCCTCCTCCGCCTCCTCCTCCTCATCTTCCTCCTCCTCCTCCCTCCCCCCTGTCACTACGCCTGCCTCTGCTCCTCCTCCTCCTCCTCTTCCTCCTCCCGCTTCTCCTTCTCCTCCTCCTCCTCCTCCTCCTCAACCTGCAGCTGCTCCTCCTCCTCCTCCTCCTCCTCCTTCTCCTCCTTCTCCTCCTCTCCTCCTCCTCCTCCTCCTCCTTCTCCTCCTCCTCCTCCTCCTCCTCCTCCTCCTCCTCCTCCTCCTCCTCCTCCTCCTGCTTGCATGGCTCCTGCTACTGCTGGTGCTGCTCCTTGAGCTGACCATCATCCTCACGGGGTCCCGCATCCTGGCACTGCTGCAACTCATCCTCCTCACCCCCCGGCTCACCATCCTCTTCCTTCTCACACCTCTACTCCTTCCTTCTCCTGATATGCATCCACCCCCTCCCCCTCCTCCTGTCCCCCCCCCCACGTCTCCATCCTCTCTGCACTCCCCCTTCCCGCATCACCCCTCGCCACCCCGCCTCTCCCCCAATCCCTCGCCATCCTCGCCCCACCGTGTTCCCTGTACTTCTCCTCGTCATCCTCCTGTCCTCTGTCTCCTCCTCGCCTTCCTCCCTCCTCCCTCCATCCTCCACTCCTCCTCCCCGCTGGGAGGAATGGCACGCTAATCGGGCTTCGGGAGTGTGGGCCCGAGCCGGCGTCAAAAAAGGCGACCACGATGCATCAATGAGCCCCAGCCGCCCTGGTCATCTTCCTCTGTTCCTCTAGTCCTTCCTGACCCTCTCTTGCTCACTCTCTCTCTCTCTCTCTTTCTCGCTCTTTCCCTCCATCCCACTCTCTCCCTCTCCCTCCTGCTTCCTCCTGCTCATCCCCGCTCCGCCGCTTCCCCGCCCCCTCCCGCCTCCTCACCCCCTCCCCTCCTCACCCCCTCCCCTCCCTTCACCCCGCCCCCTCCTCACCCCCTCCCCTCCCCTCCCCGCACCCCCTTAGGGTCGCGGCTGACAGTTGCGCAACACATCATCGTGGCACGGGCCCCCTCACTGCTCGTGTCACCCGCTGTCCCGATCGCGCCGGCTGCCCGGGTGGCGCTCGGCAGTGAGGACGCCTCCTGGTGGCACGACGCCGCAGAGGTGGCCCGCCTCTTCGGCGTGGAGGCGCCCCGCCCCGTGGTTGTCTCTGCGCAGGCAGTGGGGTCGGGCCCTGTCGCGCGTCGCCCGGCGGTCCGCTCATGGGCCCGCTGGTGTGTGGTGCCCTGGGTGCTGCGGGAGGCCGAGAGGGCGTGGTTCTGCGAGTAGGTGGCGCGCCTCAGCGATGATGGCTCGGTGCCGATTGCACCCGTCCTGCCGCTGTGGGCATGCTGCGTGGTGCACGGCCCGCATCACGAAATTCCCGTGAGGGTCTCGGGGTTCCCAGCCGAACGCGTGCCCCAGGTTTGCCCGCTGCGCCGCGAAAGTCCACCGCGCGGGGCCCTCAAGAAGGTGGACTGCGTCAGGGAGCTGGCCGCCAAATTTTCGAGCACGCTTGCGCTGCTGAAAGAAATGTTGCCTGCATGCTTGCGCTGCATCCTCTGCGTCCTCGTCGGTCCCCCCTTTCCATCCTCCTCCCTCTCCTCGCCCCCCCTCGTCAGACGCTCCAGGGCAAGGCGCCGGTCACCGCGTATGCGAGCGCAGCTGATTCACCGGTGAATGGCTGGCTGTCGAGGCGATCTGGGTCGGTGCTTCGCCTGGAGCTCCTTCTGTTCCTCCCTCTCTCCGCCCCCGCTTCCTCTCCCCACCTCGCTCGCCCACTTCTTCCCCTCCGTCTTCCCTCCGCCCTCCCTCCTCCCCCCACTCCGCCTGTTTCCCCCTCCCGCCTCTTCGCCCTCCCCACCCATTCCCCAGGAAGCTTAAGGGACGGCGCGAAGCCCGCTATTGGGCACGAGTCCGAGCGCCGTCCCACCACCACCACCACCACCATCAACAGCATCAGCATCAGCATCAGCATCAGCATCAGCATCAGCATCATCATCATCATCATCATCATCATCAGCATCAGCATCATCATCATCAGCATCAGCATCAGCATCATCAGCATCATCAGCATCAACATCACCAACACCATCACCATCACCATCACCACCACCATCACCATCACCATCACCATCACCATCATCGTCATCATCACCATCATCATCGTCATCACATTCATCATCATCATCATCATCATCATCATCATCATCATCATCGTCATCATCATCATCATCATCACATTCATTATCACATTCACCATCATCATCATCATCATCGTCGTCAACGTCGTCTTCATCCTTATCCTCATCCTCATCCTCATCCTCATCCTCATCGTCATTATCCTCATCCTCATCCTCATCCTCATCCTCATCATCCTCATCCTCAGTCTCGTTCGTCTTCATCCTCAGCATCACCACCATCATCATCATCATCGTCATCATCAGCATCATCAGCATGAGCATGATCATCTTCAACATCTGCATCATCATCAGGAGCGAAATTAGCTTGAGCACCAGCACCAGCACCAGCATCATCAGCATCACCATCATCATCGCCATCAACATCATCATCATCATCAGCATCATCAGCAGCATCGTCGTCGTTATCAGCATCACCAGCATCATCATCATCATCATCATCATCATCATCATCAGCTTCATCATAGCCAACAGCAGCACCCTCATCAGCATCATCAGCAGCATCATCATCAACACATCATCATCGCCACCATCTCGTCTCATTATCATCATCAGCATCAGCATCAGCATCATCATCACCACCATCAGCATCATCATCGTTATCAGCGTCATCATCACCAGCAACATCAGCAGGACCAGCAGCACAATCATCACCATGATCAGCATCAACAGCATTAGCACCACCATGATCATCATCATCATGATCATCATCAGCATCGACATCATCATCAACATCAGCATCAGCATCATCAGCATCATCATCGTAAGTAGCAGCGTCAGCCTCAGCCTCAGCATCACCATCATGATCATCGTCATCAGCAGCAGCAGCGTCGACATCAGCCTCAGCATTATCATCAACATCATTATCATCATCACCACCGTCACCATCAGCAGCATCAGCATCGGCACAATCACCGTCATCAGCATCAGCATTCGCATCATCATTCTTATCAGCATCATCATCAACCACAACATCAACAACATCCTCCTTGTCAGTCTGTCTCCGGCCCAATCTTCCTCGTCGTCCTCGGCTCCTCGTAACCCTCCTTGTCCTCTTCCTCCGCCTCCTCCTCTCCCCTCATCCTGCTTCACAGGCCCCCTCCGTCCTCCTCCGCGCTCTCCTCCTTCTCCAACACACTCCTCCTTTCCATTGTTCCCGCCTTCCCGCCCATCAAAGCGCAGCAGCAACAGCCCTGATCCTTTCACCGTTGCTCTCGCTCAATGGTCCACCTACCCCACGTGGGGGCAGACGCCACGTAAGCCAGCCAAACAGGCCCGATGGAGGCCTAAGAACAACCCGAAAGGCCCCTAAGCGCAGGATGCTGACTGTTCTTGTGCCCCTGGAGGATGGTATAGTTGTCTTTTTGACCGCCGCCCCTAGCATATCAACATTGCGTAGACGAGTAAGCAAACATGTTCGGGGGTCCAAGCGGATTTACTGAGTCGGCGCCAACCCCCCCTCCCCTGGTGCACGAAACGCACCAGCAGGCTACATGCAAAACTGATACCAAGCAAGGGTGGCTTCACCTCTGCGAGGTTGTGGACAAACAAATCTGGACATGAGGAAGCATGGATAAGGAACAAAAGTTCGCTGCTCTTTCTGGGGACCTTCCTGGAGCCATTTGCTCCACTCGTGCGTCGAAGCTGCGTCGAACGTCCGTCGACTCGAGTCGAACCCGAGTCGAACCTGAGTCGACCTTGAGTCGAACTGGAGTCAAAATGGAGGCGAACAGATCTAATAGGTGGGCCCCAGAAAAGGTCCCCAAAACGAGCATCGAGAACGACAAAATCCCGCGGCCGCCAGGCCCCAAAGGGCCTGAAACTCCCTGGCATCCCGCCTTCCGCTCTCGGGTGGGGACCGCTCGAACCCACACAATTCCTATAAGAACAGAACATGGCATACATATAATGTCCTGGAGGTCCGCGTGCATTCCTTGGATCGGCGCTGGACCCCTCCCTCCTGGCGAGTGGATTGCGCCAGGGGCTGTCGGAGACGCTCCCAGGGAGGCCCGGCGCCTATCCAAGAAATCCACGCGGTCGATTGACACTGGTCCCTCCCAGGTGGAGCCACGGCTCTCTCGCTCGCCTCGGCGCTCCGCGCGCGTGCGAGGCCGCGGGGTCTCCTGGACGCGGGCGGCCATCAGGGCTTCCAGCCGGGCCTGCAGGCGGGAGAGAGCCCCCGCCTCCGCCGCTTGTCCGACCCTCTTCAGCCTCTTCAGATCCCCGATCCTGGGCATCGTCCTCGAACGCAAGATCGGGACAAAACCAGACACGGAAAAGCCAAGAATCTCTGAATCATGGCAATTCGGAGGGATGTACCGGGTGCCACAGCCTTCTCACAGCTCGGGTGTTGCTAGAAGTGCCCCTGGCCCAAGGTCCCCCCAGGATTTCTACGGAGGCCCCCACGGCCTCCAGAGCACCTCATCACGAGGCCCAGAGGGCCCCAGGACTTCCAAAATTTAGCGCAAAGCTGGGGGCACCTTGGCCCAGGGGCACCTTTAACAACCCCCGAACAGCGTCCCAGAACACTCTGAGAGCGTCCCGGAAGGCCCTCGAGCGATTTATCCGACTCCTGAACCCGATTTGCCGTCGATCCTCCTCCGCCGTCTCCTCACAACGATGCTCTCTGGCTGCCCTGGCTTGGACGGACAACGACCGTTGCGCCCGATCGCGTCGAAGGCTCCTCCCCCTCCTCCTCGCCCGCCCCGTCACCCGAACACATGATCCTCTTCCTCCTCCTCCTCCTCCTCCTCCTCCTCCTGCTCCTCTTCGCTCCACCATGCGCTTCTCCCAGCGCTCCTCCTCTAGAGGCCTCCTATACAGGGTCCGAATAGGTGGGATCGAAGGATCGCGACGCATCGCCGATGCATCGGCGATGCATCGCCGATGCATTGACGATGCACCGGCGGCGTCGGCGGTGCATCGGCGAGGCCGGCGCGGAGAAGGTCGGGCTCCACATTGAGCCGCATCGGCGATGCGTCGACAATGCGGCGCGACGCTCCGACCCCATCTACTCGGCCCCCATTTAGGAGGCCTAGACCCTCCTCCTCCTCCTCCTCCTCCTCCTCCTCCTCTTCCTCCTCCTCGTGCATCCTTACGCTTCGCCTCCTCCTCCTCCACCTCCTCCTCGCCCCGCTCATCCCCCTGACCGACATGTTCCTCCTCCATCCCTTCTCCTCATAGATAACTCCTCCCTGTCGCACCCCGAGGCCAGTTTTTAGGGCGGGCCGGGCGTTCTGCCCGAGACTTCCTCACCGTTTATGACTCTGGAGCTTGAAAAGTGACAACAGCTTTACAAGTGGAGGGCGGGTGGCTTTCAAAATGTGGCTCTCGCCATAGTGCCGCGCACATTCGTTTTAAACATTTGCTAGAGTTTCACGGATTGAGGGCGGGTGGTTTTCAAAATGTGGCTCTCGCCATAGCACCGCGTACATTCGTTTTAAACATTTGCAAGAATTTCACGGATTGAAGACGGTTCCTTTTCAAAATGTGGCTCTCGCCTTAGCGCCGCGCACACTCGTTTGAAAACTTCGCACGAGTTTCACGGATTCCTATGATCAGCGTACCAGAAATGGTGTTTTGAAACGATGCAGGAAGATGCGGGCGCAACAATTATGTTGATCCGATGTGTCGAAATCCCCTCCCAAAATGGCTTTCTGCCACGGTTCTGGATCGTCAAGACACAGCATACAGCATACAGGTTGACACGTGGCGTTGAAATCCCGAGAATAATGATTGGGCACGCTTCAGGATCTTCAAACTGTTGTCTTTCAACGAGGCAGTTCCCTATGGAAACTAACCGTTGTAGGGGTCTATGAAGAGGGAGCTTGGAGGGAGGGTGAATGCCAACATCGTTGATGACTCTTGGGTTTCCACTGGTCCTCCTCCTCCTCCTCCTCACCCACGTTGCCGCCGCGTGCTCTCGCGATGGGCTGCGCCTGGCCTGCCGATTCTCCAAAAAATTCGCGTTCCTCCTCCTCCACCTCCTTCTCTGCTTCGTTCCCCTCCTCGTCGTCCTCCTCGTCGTCCTCATTCTCCTCCTCCTCCTCCTCCTCCTCCTCCTCCTCCTCCTCCTCCTGTTGATTTTCACCCGCGTCATCTCCGAGGCCGCCCATGATTTGCTTGTCTCATACTGGGCTCGACATGGCCCTTGGCCCTGGCCTGTCGCAGCCACGAGCCTGGGGCATCTGGCCCGTTTCATATGGAAGGGAGCGGGTGGTTCTGGAGCGGGGGCGGGGCTGGCGCTCTCGTTATCTACTGCGCGGTAGCCGAGGCCTTGGGCATCCGCTTTCTGGCGCGCCGCAAACTGGCGGCCGCCAGCGACGATGCCTCAATGCTTGACTGACGCTCGTTCTTTGCATGCGGGAGTTCCGTTCGCCCTCTTTGTTATGCGGCTCGCCCGCGTGGCCGCCGCCTGCTCCCGAGATGGCCTTCTCATCCCCTGGTCTATACCCGAGGAGGCCGCGCGGGCAGGCCTGGCGAAAAGAGCTGAGTATACGGTGCAGACCCGGGCCCGCCGCGGCCGAGCGGCGACCGCTGCAGGCTCGGCAGGGGAGTGGAACAGGGAGATGGTGGAGATCATCGTCCAGGCGCCGACTCGATCATTACCTCCCTACTGCCAGTTGCTTGTGCAGTGCAACTGATAGCATGGAATGCTCAGGAAGAGGATGGCGGCCTGATCAGGCAGACCGAGGCAGCCCTGTGCAACTTCGGCGTGCGAGGGTCTTCCCTCGGACACCCTGCGCACGTCCCTGTGTGGGATGGGGATGGGGATGGGGATGGGGATGGGGATGGGGATGGGGATCCCCGGGGATGGGGATGGGGATGGGGATGATGATAATGATGAAGAAGATGATGATGATGATGATGATGATGATGATGATGATGCTGATGCTGATGATGATGCTGATGAAGATGAAGATGAAGATGAAGATGAGGATGAGGATGAGGATGAGGATGAGGATGAGGATGAGGATGAGGATAAGGATAAGGATGATGATGATGATGATGATGATGATGACGATGACGATGCTGATGATGGGGATAGGGATGGGGATGGCCACGAGCTTGGGAGAACGACGGAGCGAGGCGCGAGGCGCCCGTGTGCGGCGACGCGCTTGGGCCCGAGCTGGTCCGGGCAGGCCCCGTCGGGCCGCGGCGTCCCTCGGCTGAAGCAGAACCTTCGGCCCGCGCGAGGACCACCGCGGCCTCCGTGCTGCACGTGGCCACGCGGGGGGTCGTTGACGTCGTAGCGGTGCCAGTGTCGTGCTGGCGAGAGTCGGGCTGGGCGAAAGGGGGGGACAGCAAATGGGGGGTTTGAGAATCAGCTCACGCAGCTGATTTTCCCGGCGCCTCCCGGCGCCGGACGCGGCCATGTATCGAGGAATGGGCCCCTCGGCGGGGCCGAAACCAGCTGCATGTGGCAGATTTCGTAACCCCCCCTTTCCCTTTCCCCCCCTGTCGTCTGGGCCGAGAGAGGGGGGGGGATGTGGTCGCAGTGTCGCGGCGGTGGCTTTGTGGTGATTTGCTCTTGGAACTTCGCGCCATGGTGACGGGGAACAACGCGAAGTGCGCAAAAAGAACGACCTCGCACGACCCGAGACTGTCCTGGGAACGTTTCCAGCGATGTCGGGTCTCAGTTGGAGTGGGCCGAAGATGGAGATGGGGTAGGGTGACGAAGGAGGAGAGGAGGCAAGCTAGGTGCGCTCACGTCATATCTGACATCGAACCCCTCCCACCCATCTGTTCCCATTGCGCCAGATCCCATTCTATCCGCCGACTGGGGTGTTACAAGATTTGACGAATCGGTTGCTGTGCAATCGGGAAGTGGGGTACTGGTGTGGAGGGCGAGGATGAGGCGGATGAAGGTGGACGATGTGGAGGAGGTGCAAAACGAGGTGGAGGAACGGAACGGAACGGGATGCCCGCTGGAGAGCGCGGAACGCGACTTATTCGATTGAGTTCCGCTTGAGATTATCAAAATTCTTGGTGAAAATCCCAAGCGCCCCTGGAAGAGGACTCGGCCCTGAGCCGCGGTAGCCCACCTCAGCGCGGCAACTTCGGGCCAACAGAATCCCTACCGGAGGCCTCGGGCCTCGGCCACGGTGGCCCAGCTCAGTGCGGCAACATGGGGCCCTGCTAAAAAGGAAACACAACTTCACCCCCTGGAGTCAGCAACGGATGCCTGCTCTGTCAACCAGCTTGTCTCAACAAACCTGCCTTTATTCGCTCGTCTGGTGGGCCGTCTCAGATCCCGAAAAACTCTGTCTGACCACCGTGGGCGGGTCCTGGGTCCGAGGGGCGGCGGAACGGCCTAGCCTTGCAAGAAGCACAACACGATCGATCACAGCTCGAATTGGGGCATTGAGGCAGTTGCCATCCAGCCAACTCCTCGAGACCCTTACGAGCTGGGGCTTCACAGAGACGGCCTGATCTGATCCCTTCACCTTGGGACCACCCTCCACAACGCAATTATGCACAAGATGAGCTCCCTCGGCGCGGACCGACACAACTCCTGGGAAGCACCAGCTTCCCGAGCAACAGGTCCAGCCGTGGCGACCCCCCCGCGACCCGCCCCGCGCCCGCCCCCTCACCCTCATCCGCGATTGCGGGGTGCTCTGGTCGGGAACTTTTGCGTAGCGTGTCGCGGCGGCGGCCCCGGCGGCACGCGGCGCCTGGCGACAAAATCGCGCGTCGCTCCGCTCCGCAGGGGCGGGAGGCCAGGATCGGCCCGGCACGTGGACGCCTGGGGGCCCCAGGACGCGGACAGCGCGTCGCGCCGAAGCGGGGTGGCCCGGAAGCGGCGGCGCGAGACGCCAAGCCAAAGTTTGTGACTGTGTCCACCGCCTCCCTCAGGATTAATTCGGTCGGGCTTGTCCTCCTGCAGGCGGATCTTGGATGAACATCCTGAAATGGTCCAACAAAAACAAAAGCAAAAATAGTCGCACACAGTAGAAGAATCGTCCCCAGGCTATTTTTGACTATCTGTGAACATTTCTCCCCCAGACCCCCGAGGTCATGATTTTTTCATTGCGTCGACACCCCGAGGTCTGAACCTATTCCCCCCGGACCGGTGTTTCATCCCGAACCGCTATTTGACGGCCCCGAGGCCCGGTAGGGGTCTCCAGAGGCCGAAAATGGCGAAAAACCTCCTGTCGTGACTTTTCGTTGCTCGAGGGGGTCTGGGCCTGTAGAAGGACATGCCTGACGTAAGCTTAGGTTGGGCATGTCCCCCTACAGGCTGATTTTGGACGAAAAATCAAAAGCACTCCAAACACACTCCAAAAATCCTCGAGGAATAATCAACAAATCGTCCCAGGCTATTTTCTTTCCTATTTTTGGGCATTCTCCCTGTGGAGGGACACGCCCGACTTAGACGTGAGCCTGGGAAGAGCGGCTCCCCGGGCGGTGGCCGCGCGCAGGCCCTGACCCCCGGGGGGGGGGGCACCGAGAGGCCCTCCCTCCGCGGCCCGCCTCCGTCTGCCTCTGCTGGGCCCCGTGCGCCGAGCTGGGGAGGGGGCGCGAGGGGGCTTTTTTGCCGTGGGGAGGAGGAGTAGGAGTAGGAGTCAAGCTAGCCAGCTCGAGCGAGTCAAGCATGGCATGCCCAGTCCCACCCGCCCTCCCACAACATAAGAAGCAAAGCTGGCACAACTGGGGGCCGAAGTCACACCAGCCAGCCGGTTTGGTACAGCTGATGCGGCCGCGATGGCGGTTGCCGACGGGAACTGGCGAGCGCGTGTTGAATGCCGCGCACGCATTGCCAGACGAGTCGAGAATGGCCCGGTACACCGCAGGAAGCCAGAGGTGGCCGGAGGAAGCCCGACGGTCTGACAGGACACCCCAAAGCATTTTTGTGAAAAAGCATTGGGTTTTTGATGTTTTTATGTTGAAATGCTTGCAAACACACGGTGTTCGGTAGGATTCTGACATGAACGCGCGAGTGTGCTCTTTGTGGTATTTTTTGCACAGGATTCGCGGCCTGGGTGCATGACAGAGCATCGCGAGTGCACCGCGCGATGACGTGAAATCGCTGGATTTGACAGAATTCTTAAGATTCCTATGGTTTTCCTATGATTTCAGCAAGAGAGCCCGGGCGGGAAATTTGTACAATTTTTGTGAAAAAAAAACATTGGGTTTTTGATGTTTTTATGTTGAAATGCTTGCAAACACACGGTGTTCGGTAGGATTCTGACATGAACGCGCGCGTGTGCTCTTTGTGGTATTTTTTGCAATGGATTATCGCCGTGGACGACAGGACGTCCATGTCGAGAGGAAAAAATAAGAAACATGTTGATTTTGTATTGTTTTTTACAGGTTAGGATGGGACCACCCGGATGCGGCCCCTATCTGCCGGCCTGAGGGGGGAGTAGGAGTATATTCTAATAAGGAATATAGGATAGAGTAGGAGTAGGAGTAGGAGTCAAGCTAGCCAGCTCGAGCGAGTCAAGCATGGCATGCCCAGTCCCACCCGCCCTCCCACAACATAAGAAGCAAAGCTGGCACAACTGGGGGCCGAAGTCACACCGGCCAGCCGGTTTGGTACAGCTGATGCGGCCGCGATGGCGGTTGCCGACGGGAACTGGCGAGCGCGTGTTGAATGCCGCGCACGCATTGCCAGACGAGTCGAGAATGGCCCGGTACACCGCAGGAAGCCAGAGGTGGCCGGAGGAAACCCGACGGTCTGACAGGACACCCCAAAGCATTTTTGTGAAAAGGCATTGGGCTTTTTTTTATGTTTTTATGTTGAAACGCTTGCAAACACACGGTGTTCGGTAGGATTCTGACATGAACGCGCGAGTGCGCTCTTTGTAATATTTTTTGCACCGGATTCGCGGCCTGGGTGCATGACAGAGCATCGCGAGTGCACCGCGCGATGACGTGAAATCGCTGGATTTGACAGAGTTCTTAAGATTCCTATGGTTTTCCTATGATTTCAGCAAGAGAGCCCGGGCGGGAAATTTGTAGAATTTTTGTGAAAAAAAAACATTGGGTTTTTGATGTTTTTATGTTGAAATGCTTGCAAACACACGGTGTTCGGTAGGATTCTGACATGAACGCGCGCGTGTGCTCTTTGTGGTATTTTCTGCAATGGATTATCGCCGTGGACGACAGGACGTCCATGTCGAGAGGAAAAAATAAGAAAAATGTTGATTTTGTATTGTTTTTTACAGGTTAGGATGGGACCACCCGGATGCGCCCGCTATCTGCCGGCCTGAGGGGGGAGTAGGAGTATATTCTAATAAGGAATAAGGATAGGAGTAGGAGTAGGAGTAGGAGTCAAGCTAGCCAGGTCGAGCGAGTCAAGCATGGCATGCCCAGTCCCGCCCGCCCTCCCACAACATAAGAAGCAAAGCTGGCACAACTGGGGACCGAAGTCACACCGGCCAGCCGGTTTGGTACAGCTGATGCGGCCGCGATGGCGGTTGCCGACGGGAACTGGCGAGCGCATGTTGAATGCCGCGCGCGCATTGCCAGACGAGTCGAGAATGGCCCGGTACACCGCAGGAAGCCAGAGGTGGCCGGAGGAAGCCCGACGGTCTGACAGGACACCCCAAAGCATTTTTGTGGGTTTTTGATGTTTTTATGTTGAAATGCTTGCAAACACACGGTGTTCGGTAGGATTCTGACATGAACGCGCGAGTGTGCTCTTTGTGGTATTTTTTGCACAGGATTCGCGGCCTGGGTGCATGACAGAGCATCGCGAGTGCACCGCGCGATGACGTGAAATCGCTGGATTTGACGAATTCTTAAGATTCCTATGGTTTTCCTATGATTTCAGCAAGAGAGCCCGGGCGGGAAATTTGTAGAATTTTTGTGAAAAAGCATTGGGTTTTTGATGTTTTTATGTTGAAATGCTTGCAAACACACGGTGTTCGGTAGGATTCTGACATGAACGCGCGCGTGTGCTCTTTGTAATATTTTTTGCAATGGATTATCGCCGTGGACGACAGGACGTCCATGTCGAGAGGAAAAAATAAGAAAAATGTTGATTTTGTATTGTTTTTTACAGGTTGGGATGGGACCCCCCGGATGCGGCCCCTAATGGCCGGCCTGAGGGGGGAGTAGGAGTATATTCAAATAAGGAATAAGGATAGGAGTAGGAGTAGGAGTAGGAGTAGGAGTAGGAGTAGGAGTAAGAAGAGGAGTAGGAGGAAGAGGAGGAGGAGGAGGAGGAGGTGGAGGAGGAGGAGGAGGAGGAATTTTTGCATTGGTCGACAACACGGCACCTTCGTGTCCGAGAAAACGCGACCCGGGGGCGAAATGCTCCCCAGACTAACGGCGGCAGCCGATCGTCATACGTACACTAATGTACCAATACACTACCAGAAGCTTGAAAGCCAGTGCCGTGTAAGCGGTAAGCGTGCGTCGGAGAACCATATCCCACACTTTTTCTACCCAGGCTCCGCAGATCCTCAAAGTGTCGGTCGGTTGCGTGCCCTTTAAATATGGCCCCATGGCAGAATGTTCCTGAGACAGACGACCAAGACCGCACACCTTTGGCGCGGAACCAGGTCCCGAAGAGAACAAACACCGAGCAAACGGCGAACTGAAAAGTTAAGCCGCGCACGTTGTGGGTTTCCCTACAACTCGTCGCGCCGGCGAGACGGGAGCTGGATGGTAGCCACCCCGAACAACCCCGCGACGAAGCGTTCTGGGCAGCCAAAGTGGAAGAGCAGGTGTCGTGGACAAGAACGCCCACCTAAACAGTGCAAAAAGAAAGACTCGAGAAGACGGAGGAGAAGGGGGAGGGATGAAGGAGAGAGGACAGCACGATCACAGCCAACAGGCTCCACGTGCGAGGTAACAAATAAAGCAGAGAGACAGGCCTGCAGCAGCGAGAGTTGCACCCTGCACAGGAAAGGCTACACATGGACATCAATCAGATGGGGGCGCCAAGGCGCCCTGGAGTGGCCGATAGTCCCAAGGGGCGGCAGCCAGCCAAGCACGCCGCCTTGGGAAAAGGTGCGGGGTCGGGTGGCTGCCGCCGCGTGGGGGCCTACTAGTCACGCAAAGTATAACAAAGAACTGGCGCCTAACATGCACGAGGAAAGCAAAGAGGAGAAGGAAAGTGAGGCAGCGACGCATACTGCCGCCAGCGGCCGACCTCAGAAGGCGAGGCCGATGGCCGCAAGCGTGATGTCCCAGTGAGTGGCCATACCACCACCCCATAAGATGGGAGTCGGCGAGCTGGTCGGCGCTGGAGTGGACGCCCTGGTCGGCACGGGAGTCGATGATCTGGCCGACGCTGTGGTCGGCGTGATCGGGGCGGGAGCCGGTGAGCTGAGCGATGCTGGAGTCGGTGGCCTGGTCGGCGAGGGAGCCAGCGAGCTGGTCGGCGCGGCAGTCGCCTCTGGATGAGAGCCTTCGAGAGCTGTTCCGTGCGGGAGTCGGCGATTTGGTCGGCGCGGGAGTCGGCGAGCTGGCCGGTGCTGGAGACGGTGGGCGGGTCGGCGCGGCAATCGGCGAGCTGGTCCGCGCGGGAGTCGGCGAGCTTGTCTGCGCCGGCTTCGGCGATCTGGTCGGCACGGGACTCGGCGAGCAGGACCGCGCAGGGGTCGGTGAGCTGGGTAGCGCGGGGGACTGCGAGCTGGTCGGCGAGGGAATCGGCGAGCCTCTCGGCGCGGGAGTCGGTGAGCTGGTCGGTGCTGGAGTCGGCGGCCTGGTCGGCATGAGAGTCCGTGATCTGTTCGACGTTGAAGTCGTCGCGTCGGTCGGTGCGGGAGTCGGTGAGCTGAACGATCCTGGGGACGGTGACCTGGTCGGCGAAGGAGCCGGCGAGTTGTTCGGCGCGCGGCGCTTAATGCACTTCAGGAACAACCGGTCATAGGTTACAAACCTGTCTCGCAGTCATGCTCTGGGCAAAACCCGGATGCCGCCACGCACACCACACGCAAAATTTAAAATGCTAATGGTCGCCAGAGAGCTGGTCCGCGCGGGAGTCGGTGGTCTGGTCGGCCAGAGAGTCGGCGAGCAGGCCGGCGCTGGAGACGGTGAGCGGGTCGGCGAGGGAGTCGGCGAGCTAGCGCGAGCGGGAGTCGGCGAGCTGGGCGCCGGCGTCGGTGCCGGCGCAGGCCCCGACATCGATGTCGGCTTCGGTGCTTGCGACGGTGCTGACGTACAGGTGCTGGCGTAGGCGCCAGGGTCGACGCCTGCGTCGGTGTCTGTTGCGGCGTTGGCGATGGGGCTGGCGTAGGCGCTGGAGTCGGTGCCGGCGTGCAGTCGGCCGCCATCCCATGTAGGTGAGAGCCCCAGCACGCCGCAACAAAATGTGGCCCTTTTTTGGTGCCACTGCACGTGTGCAATAACATCCGTGATAACATATCGTGTGTGTGTGTGTTGTTTGTGCGTGTTTCCCCCCCTCCTCTCCCTGTTTTCGCCCTTGGGTCTCCAGGGGGGGCGCGATTTGTCCGCCTCTCGGGCACTTTCCTTCAACGTACCATCAACGGCGGGAGCAGATGGGCATCCAGGATCAAATGACAAGTGTCGGCGTCGGAGCTGGAGACAGCGCTGGCGTGGGCGCTGGCGTCGGTGCCGGCGCTGGCGCCGACGTCGATGTCGGCGTCGGCGCTGGCGATTGTGAGAGCCAGCGAAGGTGCCAGCGTAGGCGCCGTCGTCGGTGTCGGCGTCGGTGTTGGCGACGGCGCTGGCGTAGGCGCCGGCGTCTTTGCCGGCGTAGGCGCCGACGTCGGCGTCGGCTTCGGTGCTGTCCACGGGGCTGTCGTAGGCGCCAGCGTCGGTGCTGGGGGCGGTGCTGGCGTCGGGGCTGGCGACGGCGCTGGCGTAGGCGCCAGCGTCGGTGCCGGGGCAGGCGCCGACGTCGGTGTCGGCGTCGGGGCAGGCGACAGTGCTGGCGTAGGCGCCGGCGACGGTGCTGGCGTAGACGCCGACGTCCGTAGTGTCGGCGTCGGTGTTGGCGACGGTGCACGCTGGTGAAGACGCCGGAGTCGCTGCTGGGGTCGGCGCCTCCGTTGATGTCGGCGTCGGTGCTGTCGGCGGGGTTAGCGTGGGTTTGGGAACCGGAACTGGAGTCGGCGCCAACGTCGGCGTCGGCGCGTCGCACTGGCGACGGCGCTGACGGAGGGGCCGGCGTCGGCGCAGGTGCCGACGTCGGTGTCGGCGAAGGCGCTGGCGACGGCACGCTGGCGTAGGCGCCAGCGTCGGCGTCGGGGTCGGCGCCGACGTCGGCGACGGTGATGGCGACGGTGCTGGTGCAGGCGCTGGCGTCGTTGCCGGGGTCGGCGTCGACGTTGGGGGCGGCGTCGGCGCGGGCGACGGTGCTGGCGTCGGCGCCGGCGTTGGTGCCTGATTCGGCGGCGACGCCGGCGTCGGCTTCGGACGTGCCGCGGCCTGGAGGCGTAGAAATTCAGCGAACCCTGCGCCGGACTCGTCGAGGAGCTTCATCAGCCTTCCGCTTGCGCCGCCGCGGGTATTTGCCGACGGCCGCACGACAGATGCGTCGAAGTCTTGAGCGCCCCCTGCATGCCTCGTGCAGTAGTTGATCCAGGCGCTGCGTGCATGCGCCCTGTGCGCCCGCGTCTTGGAAAATACGCCTGCGCACCGTGTTCACGGCGTACAAACAATATGTGGAAACAGCCTGAATGCAGAGAGTATTATCAGTCATACTGACACCCAACATGCCGCGGGGCAGGCCGTGGCGCGCAGCTTCTTGTCCAAGGCGCCCACGTTGCCATCGACCACACCGGGCGCCATATATAAATAATGTTCGATTGAGTCGACCGCGGCCGCGCAGCACCCATACGCACGAGCCCTGGCGACCCCGCGAGCACCGCATCCGTGGTAGCCGCGCAGATCCTGGGCGGTACCAACCGGCGCAAACGGCCTAATTAACACGCAAGTCGCCGCGCCGTCCGGCCCGGGAAATCTGGGAGCCGCCATCGCGCCAGCCTCCCTCGCAAGCGCCACTCCACGCTGTAGCTGTCCTGTTGGAGTTGTCGCTCTGTGAACCATCGTTTCGTCCCCCGCTTGAAGCGTCGGTCTGCCTGGGGCGTGAGCGGGCCAATCGCGACGCCGCCTAGGACAGCCCGGGCAGCGCGAACATTGACTCCCGCTGCAGCCTGTGCAAAAGCAGCGTCGTCCACCACGGTCGGTATGTGCACCGCGAACCATGCGCGCCAACGACCACGGATAACCACTTGGTCTGAGCGGGAACTCACGTCCGCCAACTCTCGTGCTAGTTGGTTCCATGGGATGCCGCCCGAAACGCGTGACTCCCCAAAGTTTATTCGCAGCATGGCCGCTTGACAATATCCCGGGAGGTGTCGCATGCTTGTAGATAAGCCAAGCTCCGTCGCGCCGTCGCGTGGTGAAGATCTGCAGGCGTGCACCACCAACCTGGCCTCGGTGCCGCTGCGCGGACCGCGGCCGCTTCCATATCCAAGATAGACTGCGGAGGCTGCTCGAGCTGGGCAGCGAAGAGAAGCACTGGTAACACGAACGCGTTGTACGCAGTCATAGCCAAATGCAAGCCAAGTCGTTCCAACGCCATTCTCGTAGTCGTCTCGTGTATTTGGATAGTGGTTTCTCCAACGATTTGTGCCCTTCACCCGGCCCAGTGTAGAATCCCAAGTATTTGCCTGTAGTGGCCCAGCTGATCTGGATAGCGGAAGGTTCGTCTGTCGTAATTTGTTGTAGCTGGGCGATGTCACCGTGCCAATGCGGGATGAGCATCGTCTTGGCCAGGTTCAATGCAAGATTCGACACATCTTCGAACACTTTGAAAGGGGCAAAAACCCGCGGGTGGTCCTGGCGCCAAGAGCGGAGAACCATCGCAATGTCGTCGGCAAGTGCTCTGGTTGTCGCACTGGGGTGGCGGAGGTCCAGAATCCGCAGTAGACTGTCGGACGCCAAAGCGAGCAGCAAGGGCGACAGTGGGCACCCCTGTCTGATGCCCGCCTCTAACGACACTCGTTCGTGAAGGCACCCGTGCAGTAAAAGGACCCGAGACGTAGTGTGCTACAAAGACGAAAATACGCCCATGGCGAGGGGCGGGAAGCGGGCGGCCTCCGCAGTGGCCAAAACGTAGCGTCTGGATACCGATGGGAACGCGGTGGTGAAGTCGAACAACACAATTGCGGCGTCACCTCCTGCATTATCAGCAAACTCTTGTACTCTTTGGATTCATTGTGGTTTCTAAAAGCGGGCGAACGCAGACTTTATGCATTCCACTGCAAATGCCTGCGGGAAATTCTGGGGATAGCGCCGTCTTACTTTTCGAGGATATCGAACGCCGTAGTGCTAGAGAAGGCGGGCTCCAAGCCTCTGTCCGAAATTCTGAGTGACCGCCAAGTACGACTTTACAGACATATTGCCTCGCTGACCGACGCTTCACTAGTTAAACAACTGGTGTGCGATGCCAGCGGTGGCCCTAGAAATTGGGCTCCGGAGCGTAGAAGCCGAGGCCGCCCGAGACAGCAGTGGACGCAAAGTGTGTTTGCGATGGCACACGTGTATATTTAGAATCCTTCCTTCTGCCCCCCTTTCCGTTACCCTTCCCCTCCCCCTTCCTGCCTCTTCTCCTCCCGTGACCTGCCCCTGTCTGTAGTCAGCCGCCTTTCTCTATTTTCACGTCTGGTTGCCATACGTGCAATCTTGCCCACGCGTTTGCAGGACGCAAGGCTTCAGTCAATCAGTCAGTCCTCTTCCAGAGCGGCCAACATTGCGCGGTGTTCCACGTCGATGATATTTGACAACGTCGACCTTCCCGTGGACAAAGCCTCGTCGGGCCGGAGAAATCCCAAGGGCCACCAGAGGCTCCCAACGCAGTCGGTATGCATTGGCGATGATGCGGTTGTCGGTGTTGGTGATAGAGACCGGCCGTGTCCCCGAGGGCCTGTAAATTTGATCCCCGGAGGGCCGAGGAGGAGGAGGAGGAGGAGGAGGAGGAGGAGGAGGAGGAGGAAGGGGAGGAGGAGAAGGAGGAGGAGGAGGAGGAGGAGGGAGGAGGAGGAGGAGGAGGAGGAGGAGAGAGGGAGAGGAGGAGGAGGAGGAGGAGGAGGAGGAGGAGGAGGAGGAAGGGGCGCGAGAGGAGGCTTTTTTTCGGGAGGGGTTGGGCGCGAGGAGGCCCACCCAGACCCCCTCGAGGGATGAGCAAAATCAGAACGGGAGGCTTTTCGCCGTTTGCGGCCTCTGGGGGCCCCTGCCGGGCCTCGGGGCCGTCAGAGAACGACCCGGGACAAGTAACCAGTCGAGACCTCGGGGGGTCGACGTAAGGCCAAGATCATGACCTCGGGTGCCTGGGTCGGTCGGGGGCGTCCAGTTGGCGTCACCCCAACATACTCATACTATCTTTGGGTCGGGCATGTCCTTCTACAGGGGGATGTTGGACGAAACATGGAGTCAAAACATATCCCCAAATGGTCACAATGGTCAAAACATCCTCCACCTACGATTTGTTTGGCTATTTTGGAAGATTCCTCCTGTAGTGGGACGAAAAAAACAAGTGGCACGTGTGCCATGGCTCTCGCACAAAAAAGAAGGGGGAGGAGGAGGAGGTGGAAGAGGAGGGGGGAAGAGGGGGCAAGCCGTCGCCCCTCGGGGCCCAGCAACGGGGCCCAAATCCCAGGTGGGAAGAGGGGGGGAGGAAGTGTGCGTCGCGACGCGGAATAAAGTGCTCGGAGCGGAGAGGGCCCGGGGCGGAGGTCCCACTGGGGCGCTGGGGGCGCGGAGAGGAGGGGGGGGGGAGGTGGTGTGCGTCGCGACGCGGAATAAAATAGTCGGGGCGGAGGGGGCACTGGGCGGGGCTTGGGGCAGAGGGCAGCGGGGCGGGGGTCCAACTGGGGCGCTGGGGACGGGGGGGGAGGGGGGGAGGTGGCGTGCATCGCGACGCGGAATAAAATTGTCGTGGCGGAGGGGGCACGAGGCGGAGCCCCCACTGGGGCGCTGGGGACGCGGGGAGGGAGGTGGGGGAGGTGGTGTGCGTCGCGACGCGGAATAAAGCGTTCGTGGCGGAGGCAGCAGTGAGCGGGGCTCCCGCTGGGGCGCTGGGTACGCGGGGGGGCTCGGGGCAGAGAGCCACGGCGCGGGGGTCCCACTCTGGCGCCGGGGACGCGGGGGGGGGGGTGCGACGCGGAATAAAATGGTCGGAGCTCTAGACACCCTGTGCAAGAGAATGAACAGAGTCAGAACATATTTCCAAGTGGTCACAGCAGTCAAAACATCCTCCACGTACCATTTGCTTGGCTATTTGGGGAGATTCCTCCTGTAGAGGGACGTGCCCGACTGAATGCCAGCCGCGCGCCGACCCCCCCCCCCTCCCCCGCAGGGGTCGACGCACTGCACAAGCCATGGCCTCGGGGGGTCGGGGCGCCCCGCCCCGTGCAGCGCCCGCCCCCGCGGACGAGAGAGAGGCCTCCCGCGTGGGGTCGGAGTGCGGTCGGACCTGTGGGCCAGAAGGGGCCCCCCTCCGCCAGAGCAGGAGGCCCTCCGTCGGCCAGAAAACCAGCAGGACACCCACGCGGGCACCGTCCCGGGGATTTTCTCTTGGAGGGGGAGCATGGGAGCGGACCACGTGCTTCCACAGCTGACGCCGATCTCTGCACTGGGGGCTGCGGCGGGCAAACAACTCGCGCTACAACACCCAGCTGTTCAACCAACAACTCGCGCGCAAAGAAATAGTCGCCGAGACGATTTGTCCGATGAGGAGGAGGAAAGAGAACAACGAAGGGCACCGTCCCGGGGAATGCACGAGTGCATCCAGCAAACACGAAGAACGGTAGGGTGTCCTCCCCGACCGACCTCGATCTTGGACATCGGTCCGACTGTAGATGGGGACGCAGATGCATCACCGATGCATCTGCGACGTCGGCGGTGCATCGGCGCCGTCGGCGTGGAGAACATCGGGCTCCACATCGAGCGGCATCGCCGTTGCCTCAGCGATGCGGCGCGATCATCCGACTGCATCTGCTCCGGCCTCATCAGAAGGTACCGGTACCGCTACTCCCCGGGCCCCTCCCAGATGCACTCTGACCCGGATTTCGAAGCGAATCCAGCGGTGTCGACGAGGGTTTCCAGGTGGGCCCCAGAGGGGAAGACGAGGCAGATTTGGCGGTATGGGTACCTTTTCCTCCTCTGAGCCTAGATTCCTCCCTTCCTCGTTGCTCCTCTCCGCGGGTTCCGAGGATCGAGCTCCGCGAGCTCCGAGGATGGAGGGCTCTCGCGGGCCTCCTGGGGTGGGGGCCTCTCGTGCCGTGGCGTGGCCCGTTCCGAAGTTCTGGCCAGAACGCGCCCCTGGATTCCGATGGGTCCCAGGGGTCGGAGTAGATGGGGTCGGAGGATCGCGCCGCATCGCCGATGCATCGGCGAAGCATCGGCGATGCGTCGGCGATGCATGTGGGATGCCCCGGCGACGCATCGTCGACGTCGGCGATGCGTCCGCGACGTCGGCGTGGAGAAACTCGGGCAGCACATTGGGCCCCATCGGCGATGCATCGGCAATACCGCGCGATCCTCCGACCCCATCTACTCCGACACCATCCAGGAGGCCTAGAGGGACGCACGAGAACATACTAGTGCTGTGTGTGCTCCTCGGAGGCGTGCGTCCGACCCGAGCATATCAACAGAACCATCTCTGTCGGTATCTCGCTTCCCCGAGCGGGGTGGCCAGAAAGCGCTTGCCGCGGAGCACACACTACAACATTTCTCGGCGTGCGCGTCACCCCTGGGAGGGCGGTGCGCTAGTATGTTCGGGTGACGCCGATCACTTGCCCCTCCCTCAACTCGAAACCGAAAACGGCCAACGCCGATTCTGAAGGGAAGCGGCAGCGCCGCAACAACGGCACGAGAACCTGAACGAAGCGAATAGATGCAACGACTGCGACGCAGCCGAGACTCCCCTGCTCCCTCCTCCTGCCTCCCCGTTTGTACCTCCTCCCATCTCCCCTGTCCTCATTCCTTCCCATGTCCTTCCTGGCAGGACGTTGTACAATGCGGCAACCTGGGTACGTAATGCGAGCCCCTCACCTGACTGTATGTCTTTCGCCCCGTTGACATGAAGCGATCTCCACAGTGAAATCAGGAACGGCCACTGACGAACATGTCCTTGCTTTCAATGAATTGGTTGTCAATAGTCCTACTTGGACTGCACTTCGACAACTGGACCAGCTGGCAATCCACGCGAAGAATGCATGTGCCGCGGGCTGGTGCGACGTGGCGCTGGCGAAGACCGTTGAGGAGCGAGCAAGTGAGCATCACAATATTTTGACCGTGCCGCATGCGCAACGAAGGCCAAATCAGAAATGCTGCGCTCAGGACTGTGTCACTCAAACACATCGATGCCACTTGATGAGATCAATCAAGCAATGATTGCAGCACGCGCCAAGGACGGCTTGAACTGTTTCGTGATAGCAACCATGGTGTCAACGGCGATGCCCATGGTGATCATTATGGTAATTGTAGTGCCGACCCATTAGGTGGACGACATAGTAATTGCTTGTATGAATATGGGGGCCGAACGGTTGCTCAGTTGCTCAAAATATCTATCAGTAGCCGGAGCACAAGCTCATACCACCTCAGGGCTTCTTGGGAATGATGTTATCGGCGGACCGGCGAGGTTCGAGTACATCCTACTGCCCGGCGTAAGACCTCGCGAGGGGGAATGTGGGAACAACACCCTGCATGCACACAAACTTTCGCAGGTCCGCGCGGACTCGGATCGGCGATGGACTTCGGCGATGCCCCTGGACCCCAGGGGGCGGTGGACATGGACATACATCCCCGTGAAAAAAATATGTAACAAAAGCGGCGTAAGGATGGAAGCCGAAAAGATGTTGAATCAGACCAGGCGGGGCCCGTCGCATCAAGGGACATCCGCTATCAATGTTACGGAAAAACGTTTCGTCTGCATTGCGCGTTGCATGTTAATCATCCGACTGTGTAGCAGGCTTCCAGGTGAAGGAACAACAGAAGGCATGAACAGAACCCTCTCGGAGGTCCGCGCCGACCTCCGAACGCTGATGCTTAGGCAACTGCTGGCGACGCGCAGCGGGGAGGCAGGGGGAGGGGGGAATGCTTCTTAGACGGAGGCTGCTTCATAGAAGGCGCTGGCCTCACGTCTATAGACGGGGCCCGCGCCTTCAAAGAAGCAGAAGTGCTTGTAAGACGCCTTCCCACCTCACCCTACCCCGCTGTGCGCGTGGCTGAAACGTCTCTTCTTCGAGAGGGGGCGAGGGGGGGGGGCGGAGCCGGAGGAGAGCCAGGGAACGAGGCGCGAGGAAGAGGGCGAGAGAGGGCACAGGGGAACGGGAGGGGAGACATCGAGGAGCACCGTTCGAAACGAAGGCAGGTGCGGCGGGCTCCCGACCCCGCGGCCCCACCACGCCCGACTGGCAGCGCTCAGCGGAGATGATGGGCAGCGCTAGCGGGATGCATCGACCTGGAATTGGCGATACATCGTCGATAGATTGGCGATAGGACCCCGATAGCAAAACCGCACCTTCCTGGGCAGGTTGAGTCTATCGGGCCCCTATCGGCGATCAATGGGCGATCGGGGGACGATGCATCACCCCCTATGCCTATCCCCCCCTGTCGTTGCTCCCGTGGAGAGCCTGGTGCAGCACTGGCGGCCCGAAAGCCGCGAGAGACCGGTTCAACTCGGCCAGTCTCAACTCGGCCAAGCTCGATTCGGCCAGGCTCAACTCAGGTCCGAGTCGAGCCTGGCCGAAAGGAGTTGAGACGGGCCGAGTTGAGCCGGCCGAGTCGAGCCCGCCGAATTGAGCTGCCAGAGCGCCGGCCGAGTTTAGCCTGGCCGAATTGAGCCTGGTCGAGGTGACCCCTGGCCGAGTTCAGCCGCGGCCGAGTTGAGCCCGCCGATGTGATCTGGCCGCGTGGAGTCCCGGCCCGACCCGAAGAGCGCAAGGAGGCGTCCTGAAGCTCTCCGCGAGCGCCGCGGCCTGCCGCGCCAGCTCGGCCGAGAGCTCGCTGCGCCAGGCGGCGAGGCGCAGGTCCTGGGGGCGGCCGCGTCGCCCCAGCCGCCCCCAGGGCGGCCACGGGCGGCGAACGTGCCCACACGTTTTCGGCGACTCCGAAGGGTGTGGCTTGCAGAGCGGTCGGAGGGTCGCGCCGCGTCGGCGCTGCCTCGGCGCCGTCGGCGTGGTGAAAATCGGGCTCGGCATCGAGCCGCATCGCCGGTGCCTCGGCGGCGCGGCGCGGCCCTCCGGCCCCCTCTGCTCCGGCCCCCTCTGGGAGACCCAGGAGGTTCGGAGCCTGCACCTTAGGGGGGGGCGGGCGAGGACCTCGGCAGAGATCTCCGCCGCGCCCAGTGCGAGGGCTCACCAAACCTCGGGAGCAGCGTGGTGGCCCCATAAGCCCCGACGGCGCCGACCGCAGTCCAAACAACTGCGTAGACACGCCAATTGTAGTCGCCAATTGTTCACCAACCAAGGGGAGCCAAGTGGCAATAGAGAGAGAGGGAGGGAGATACAGACAGAGAGACAGCGAGAGAGAGAGAGAGAAAACAAAAAACTTAACACACACACACACACAAAACAAATCCGCCGACCCTGTCGGCGTGTGTGAGGGGCTTCTCTGTTCGACTCGTCGTCTCCGTCGTCTCCGTTCTCCCCCTCCCAGGGCTCTCCTCCTCAAGCGCGCTATCCAAAGCGAAATTAAACGACGTCGTAGTGGAGTCGAAGGGAAGCCCCTTCCCTTTGATCCCTTCCCCGGAGGGGGGGGGGG
>CAUYUJ010016980.1:180790-196148 GCA_963575745.1 Prorocentrum cordatum
TCCTCCTCCTCCTCCCGCAGAGGCGTACCGGGAGCGGGCCCCGAGTCAAAATACCCCCCCCCCTAGGGCGCATTTTCCTCGAGCGGGCACGCCCGAGATGCACTTCTTCCTCTTCCGGGAGCACGTCCCAAGTCAGAATATCACACTCCCGGGCGCACTTTCTTCGAGCGGGCACACAAAGGATGCACTTCCTCCTCCTCCTCCTCCTCCTCGTCTCGCCACTCCTCCTCTTCTCCTCCTCCTCCTCCTCCTCCTCCTCTTCCTCCTCCTTCTCCTCCTCCTCCTCATCATCATCCTCCTCCTGCTCCTCCTCCTGCTCCTCCTCCTTCTCCTCCTCCTCCTCCTCCGCTTCCTCCCCCCACTCCTAGCCCTTTCGATCAGGGTCGGCGGCACCGGCCGTCAGGCCTCTCCAATATGCGAAAAGACGGCACTACGAAGACGGCACCCATGCACCGCACCACGGCTGGAGTCCGTTCATGCCCCGCTCCAACGCGGTACGGTGTGTAAGAGATTCGGCCCTGAGAGCCGAACAACCATGTACTGTACCATTCCTGGGTCGGGAATCGACGACACCCCAGGAGACGCCAACGCGGTACGATGCACACACACACACACACACGCACACACACACACACACATATACACACCGCGGAGACACGACCGAGTCCGCGGAGGGGGAGCGGGGAGGAAAGGTAGGTTCGGTGGCAACTCACGGGAACCTCCCATTCCAACTTGCTGGCCCCTGCGAATCAACGCTGGTCCACGCTGGTCGACGCTAATCCGACGCTGCTCGACGCTAGATCGTCGCTAAGTCGGCGCTTTCCCATTGACTACCAGACGCTGCAGTTAAAACTGGCAGTAAGGATGCGCCCCGCGATAAGGATGCAAGCCCCTTGGATGCCCATGTCGAAGCTTTTCTGGCGGGGCTGGCCATCGGAAGGGGTTCAGAATGGACCGGGGCGGCAAGAATGCAAGGGTACCATTGGGGAGTTTACCCATCCTTACTATCGATTTCGACTGGAATCGACGCCAGTGCGCTCTACAGCCGCAGTTACGAGAGCATATAAGGTCCCCGTGACTCGCCGCGGGGGCGGCTGGGGCGGCGCGGGCAACCACTCTAAGGCGTTTCAAGACGGCGCCGGCGCTGATCGTGACGGGACTGGCCCCCTCCCCCCCCTGCGACCACGCCTGTTACATCCAGGGGATATGATTACCCGAAACGTACCCAAACACTTCTGCACGCGATGCGACTACTTGTATGAACGCCCAATACACAAGAACACATTGTGGGGACGATCTGCTCCACCGTCCGCTGGACCTCCCAGGAGCTTGCGAAGGTGGCGACAGTGGCGCAATTGGCAGCCTCCCAGGCGGCCGCGAGGTCTCGCCTGCCCACCACACGGCTGCACACTTCGCAGCCCACCAAGGAGCCGCGAGGTCTCGGCTGGGTCTGCGTGGGCCACACTCCGCCGTGCCTCCCAGGTGCCCAGGAACATGGTGACGGTTTCGCACTCCGCAGCCCCCCAGGGAGCAGCGAGGTCTCCGCCCACCAAGGAGCCGCGAAGTCTCGGCGAGGTGTGCGTGACACCCCACTCCGCCCTGCCGCCCAGGAGCCCACGCAAATGGCGACGGCTGCACACTTCGCAGCCCATCGGCGAGGTGTGCGTCACACACACACACACACACACACACACACACACACACACACACACACACACACACACACACACACACACACACACACACACTCACGCGCACGCACGCACGCACGCACGCACGCACGCACGCACGCACGCACACAACACACACACACCACACACACACACACACACACACAACACACACACACACACACACACACACACACACACACACACACACACACACACACACACACACACACACACACACACACACACACACACACAAACCACACACAAACCACACACAAACCACACACAAACCACACACAAACACACACACATGGACCTCCCAGGAGCATACGAAAGTTGCGACAGTTGCGCAGTTCGCAGCCCCGCAAGTAAAGCGAGGAGGAGGAACAGGACGAGGAGGAGGAAGAGGAGGGGACGTGTGAGGAGACGAGAGAGCAAGAGGAGGACACGCGAGGAGGAAGAGGAGGAGGAGGAGGAGGAGGAGGAAGAGAAGAGGAGGCGGGACGTTCGCGAGAGCAGAGCTCCATCCCAAACGGGAAGCCAACACGGGGCGGATGGAGACAGGAGGGCCGTGGCCCCCCGGGGGAGCCGCGAGGTCTGATCCGGGTCCGCGTGGGTTCCCGCTCCGCCGTGCCTCCCAGGAGCCCACGAGAGGTGGCGGCAAGTGCGCGCCTACCGCCGCCTGCGAAACGCCTTCTCGCCAACGAAAAGTGCAGTGAAGACCCACCCCGAAGACCGTGTCTCAATGTTGGTCGACGACCGCGCCGGAGGGGAGTGAGAGGTGTTGCGAAATACACACCCACTTTTGCGAGGAGCCGCTGCTTGCCCATCACCTTGAAATATGGGACGAGTGGGGGGCGCGCGTTCACGCATTGTTATCTAGACTTGAGACGGGCGCTTCTTTCGTGGCCCACGGTAGGAGCCCACGAAAGCGGCGACGGTTTCACACTTCGCAGCCCCCCAGGGAGCCGCGAGGAGGAGGAGGAGGAGGAGGAGGAGGAGGAGGAAGGACGGAGACCACAGTGGTTCATTCAGTACGAGATCCCGACACAGGAGGGTTCGGGGAAGAGGTCTCCAAGAGGGCTGAGGGGACGGAGAACAACTCGGGTTCCATGGCTGCTCCTTGCGACCCTCCGCGGCTGTGCCTCTGGCGCTCCTCGTGCACCCGGGGGCGCTCTTCTGGGGACGGGCTTTTCCGGCATCCGCTCGGGGGAACGTGAACGGACAGGTGTCGGCGCCGAGCGAGGTGGGGGAAACGAGAAGGACAAGGCCTTCTCAGAAGGCGGCGGGACTTCTCAGATGCCCTCGCGCCGTCTGAGAAGTTGTTTCTGTGTTCGGGGAAGGCCTAAACGAGAACTTCTCAGAAGGCCGGGGGGCTTCCGAACCTTCTGAGAAGGCTCCTTCTCACTTCCCCCCCCCCTCGCTCGCCGCCGAAGGTAGGGCAGGGGCAGAGATGGGGTTGGAGGCAAATCGCCTGCTGGCGTGCTGCCCTTCCAGGGGCCTTTCTTCGTGGAGGGGCTTTGGGGTCATAAATCTCGTCGCTGGAGGCCGTTCGGGACGAGGCGGGCGCCTCCAGAACGCTCTCGTCAAGGCGCAGCTGCAGGAGAGTATCCCGAGGCTGGAAAAACGCCAAGAACCCACGCAAGCGCTCGAAAACCTCGAGCCTCGATTCCTCGTTGGCGTCGTGGACTGATGCCAAGATTTGCATCCTCCACCTCCTGATCCGTCCCTGCCGCGGCTTTGAGGACGGCGGCGGCGATGGCATGCCCCCCCGGAAAAAAATGCAGGATGCAGGATGCAGGAAGCGCTGCGGGGGGGGGACTCCCGCACCCGCCTGAAAGCGATTATAATAATTGCAGGAAGTAAGCGGAGGAGGAATCGGAGAAAAAGGATGATGATGATGATGAGGAGGAGGAGGAGGAGCAAGAGGATGATCTGATGATGATGATGATGATGATGATGATGATGATGATGATGATGATGATGATGATGATGATGATGATGATGGTGATGCTGATGCTGATGATGATGATGAGGAGGAGGAGGAGGACGAGGAGGAGGACGAGGAGGGGAGGAGGGAGGAGGAGTAGGAGGGGGACGAGGAGGGGAGGGGGGGAGGAGGAGGAGGAGGAGGAGTGAGGAGGAGGAGGAGGAGGAGGAGGAAGAGGAGGAGGCGGCGGAGGAGGAGGAGGAGGAGGAAGAGGAGGAGGAGGAGCAGGGGGACAAGGAGGGGGAGGGGGGGAGGAGGAGGAGTAGGGGGACGAGGACGAGGACGAGGAGGAGAGGGAGGAGGAGGGAGGAAGAGGTGGAGGAGGAGGAGGGAGGAGAAGAACAACAGGAGGTTAGGGACGAGGAGGGCGAGGAGGAGAACCTCAAAAGGCTTGGAGGGCGAAAGAGAATGGCCCGCAGCAAAGGGTCTTCAATGGGTGCCGAATGGCCCATCCATGGCTTATTCAAATGACCCGGCATGGTTGGCGTCCGCTGCGCGTGGACACACTGAGACGGGAAAGCGACGCTCGAGTGCAGTCCGCTGGCGGTAACCATCGCAGCGCCATTGTCGCTAGCACAAGCATCGCGGGATCCATGCGCTGCAAAACGAAAAGTTTGATTTCACATGTTGAGCAAACGCAACATGTGGATTCACATCTTGGAAAAGCGCAAAGTGTGAAATCACGTTTTGGGGGGTAAAAAACACAACAAGTCAGTTCACATGTTCCAGTTGTCGTATTCTTTTTCAATCGCAGGCCATCAATGTGAATTCACATGTTGAAAAAATGTAAACTGTGAATTCACAGTCTGGGGAAACGCAGAACTTGAATTTACATGCTGGAAGATCACACCGAACTTTCAATGCGCCCTGGGCGATGGCCCGCGACGTAGCAAGGCGGGCAGCGATGGCTGGGCGATACGTAACCGCCAACATACAGCGCCCGAGCGTCGCATTCCTGCCTCGAAACCCCAGAGCGTAGTGGATGCCAACCATACCAGAGCACTGGAATGGGCGCTGCATAAGACATAGATGGGCCATTCAGCACCAATTGGTTCTTCATCCTCCGAGAGTTGCTGCTCGTCGTCGTCGTCGTCGCCGCCGCCGCCGCCGCCGCCGCCGCCGCCGTCGTCGTCGTCGTCGTCGTCGTCGTCGTCGTCGTCGTCGTCGTCGTCGTCGTCGTCCTCCTCGTCGGCGTCGTCGTCGTCGTCGTCGTCGTCGTCGTCGTCGTCCTCGTCGTCGTCGTCGTCGTCGTCTGCCGGCGGCGGCGACGGCGCTGGGGCGCTCCTGCTCCCGCGCGGCCGAGGCCTGGTGCTGCACCAGGGCGGACCGCAGGGCCTCGAGCTCCTGCGGGGGGCGGGAGGGGGCGGCTCCGGCGGGCGCGGCGGCGGCTGCGTCTGCGACCATGGGGCTCCCTGCTCGGAGGCCTGGGAGGTGTCGGCCCAGAGATCCAACGCACTGAAAAAATCAAGACGGAGATGTTTGGCCTCTAGGGGCCCTCGCTGGGCCCCGGGACCGTCAAAAAACGACTCAGGATGAAAAAATGGTCCTGGGGAATGGGTCGAGATTTCCGGGGACCCCGCATTGAAAAAGAACGACATCGGATCCCTGGGGGGGGGCGAGCAAACATTGATTAGCGATCCATGGATTTGGCGCACGGTCGCAAAGTCCATGGATCGGGGGAGGTGCCCTCCCCAAAATGCGGCTGGTGCCGCCTCGCTCGGCGGCGGTAAAATCCGCGATTTCCCCGGGGAACGGGACCCGTCGCTAATCCACGCCCCCTTTATCCATGTTTGCGATCGCCTGAAGGTGGGCACCAACACCAAACTCTAGGATCATCCCCCCCCGATGGAAGCATCGGCCGAGGGGGGGAGTTCGGAGAGTTCCGCATGGGAACTCTGGCTCAACGTGTCGCCGCGGCGGCCGCGGAGACGCGCTATGCCCTGCAAGCGGATACCATGTCGCCCCGTCCGCTCCGCGGGGCGGAGGCTGGGAAAGGCTCGGGACGTTGCCGCTTTTGGGCACAGAAGTGGATTCGCGTCGCGCCGAAGCGTGGTGGGCCAAATCTGGCAGAGCGGTACGATATCTGACAAAATCCCGACCGTGCGTGCTCGACCATGGACCCCATGATGCCCACTGGCCTTGGGAGGTCTTCGGCGGCCTTCCGTCAATTGTCGGTTGTTGTCAAAGGTATTCGGCGGTTTCCAGCGCGACAGCTGAGTGGTTGCGTTCGACAGTGGGTCCGTTATCGAACACCTCAGAGGCGGGCGAATTCGGAGCACTCGGCAACGACAACCATGAGATCCTTGCGTCGCAACTTTCTTCGCACTGGGCGCTTGCGCCCGGATTCGGGCCCAGAAGGGCCTTCGCAAGTCGATCTGCCTCGAGAAGTGCCGCGGAAAGATGGGGCATAGAGCTCGTGTAGTGGTTTCCCACGGTGCTGCAACTGTTGTTCGCAGCGTAGGATCGCAAGGAATTCGGGGAACAACTAATAACAGACACATGAGCTTTCTGAGGTCCGCGCGGGTTTCTTGGATCGGCACTGGGTCCCCCTCCTTGGCGCGCGGAGCCCACTAAGGGTGTCCAGCGCCGATCCCAGAAGTCCGCGCAGACGGCCAAAGTTTGTGCTCATGACGCTTGCTTCCCCGAGAAGTGGCGAGAAATCATGGTGATGACACCTTCCAAGATCCGACAAATTACCAACATGTCCGCGACTGCCTAACTATGTCCTCCCCAGATGTGCCAAATGAGTCTTGGTCCAGCGCCGATCCAAGAACTCAGCGCGAACCTCCGAAAGTTCCTGCTTATGCCATTACAAATCGGACCTAGAACAGAAGAACGGCCGAAATGAAGAGCATTCGAGAGTATCCTCCCCGAACCGACCTCGATCTTATACGTCGGTCCGACTGCAAATCAACGCAAGTCCTTGCACATCCAAGTAAGTCTGGAGATCTGCCTGGGGATGTGGAGCCAATCGCGTGGCCACTCTGGCGCGAGCCGAGGGACAAGCATCGACTTCGTGGGCCGTCGAGAACGTCCGGCCGAGAAGCGGCCCCAGACCTCCGGCGTCATGGTTTTGTCATCACGTCGACCCCCGGAAGCCTCGACCCGTTCCCCCCGACCTGCTCTTCATCCCAGACCCTGCGCCGCTCTTTGACGACCCCGAGGCCCAGTGAGGGGCCCCCGGAAGCCGAGAATCAGGAACAACCTCCCGTCTGGATCTTTCTGTCCAGGCTCGGCGGGGGTCTGGGGCGCGCGGCGATCCGCGGTGGGCGCGCCGCGGCGGCGTCCTGGAGCGCCATCGGCGGCGGAACGCGCGGCGGCCGCGGAGGCGGCCCGCGCCCGGCCCCGGAGGCACGGCGGCGCAGGCCGCTACGCTCGCGAGGGGGGAGGGAGCGGTCCCTCTCGCGCGGCGTTGGGGGGAGGGGGAGGGGGGGGGGGCGGACGGCGTCCGAGAGGGGGGGCTTCCAAGAGGGGGCTTCGCGAATCATGGCCCGAGGCATGCGATAGCGCGGCAAGGGGGGGGGATGCCGAGGGCAGGGGACGCATTCAAACAAGAAGGGGCGCCATGACATCGGCGGAGATATCATGGCCCTCGCCATGACATCGACCCCCCGCAGTCATTCCCCCCCCCTCTTGGCCGCCCCCGAGAGGGAGGGAGGAGGGCGCCAGACGCCCGAAGGGAGGGACCCAATCAGGCGTCTCGATCATATCGAGGCGGAGAGTTTTCCTCGCTTTCGGCCTCTAGGGGCCCTTGCTGGGCCCTGGGGGCCGTCAACAAACGACTCGGGGGGAAAAGCCAGTCCTGGGGAAGCGGTCGAAAGGGCGGGGGCCCGGGATGTGGAACACATCGAGACGCCGGTGTCTCGGGAGGGAGAGGGATGAGGCAGGGAGGAGAGGGAGAAGGTAGCAGGCGACGACAGACTCCTCCAGAACGGGGTCGGGGTAATTCGATGGGGTCGGAGGACCGCGCCGCATCGTTGATACATCACAAGTGCATCGGACATGCATCGCAGATGTCGGCAATGCATCGGCTACGTGGGCGTGGAGAACATCGAGCGCCACATCGAGCCGCATCGCTCATGCATCGGCGATGCGGCGCGATCCTCCGACCCCACCTACTCGGACCCACTTTGGGAGGCCTAGAGTCGAGGGAGGGAGCAGGAGAGGAGGGAAAGAGGGAGGAGGGCGCGAGAGGGGGAGGAGGGAGGAGGAGCTGGGGCATCCGTCGGGCTTTCGCTGACGGAGGGGCGCGCACCTTCCCCGCACATGTTTGGGCCTGCGGTGGCAGATATTAGAGGCCGTGACGGGCCCCATTTGTGGCCACCTTCATGCAATCCTCGATCCCCCTCCCCCGTATCCACTGCCCCCTCTCCCGCTATCGAACGTCAAAATCTGGAGTCCCGGAAATATCGGGACGGCCGATTGATTGTCACACGTTTTGTCTATATATATATAGAGAGAGAGAGAGAGAGGCCGCTTTCGGGCCTCGGGGCCGTCAAAAACGGGTTCGTAATGCAAGTCCGGGGACCGAGACAGACAACAAAAAACGCAAGATGTCTGGAAGGTCCGAGGTTCGGAGCCATGTTCTGGCGCTGTCCGCGCTGGAGCCTCTGGGGCCGCGTCTCGTCGCCACGGTTGAGCTGCCCTCGGCAGTCCAGCCAGAACGCATCCTTGGACAGGCCAAGGGGCCGATGCTCGAGGTCGGAGAGGAGGAAGAGCAGGAAGAGGAGGAAGAGGAGGAGGAGGAGCAGGAGGAGGAGCAGGAGGAGGAGGAGCAGGAGGAGGAGGAGGGGGAGGAGCAGGAGGAGGAGGAGCAGGAGGAGGAGCAGGAGGAGGAGCAGGAGGAGGAGGAGGAGGAGGAGGCGGAGGTGGCGCAACTCGGCCGAAGAAGGGGGGACAGAGCGCAAAGGCCACGACCGAGAGCACAAGGACGACGTTCGAGGCCCGCCGCCGCGCGCGCGGGGGCCAGCCTCGGTGCCCATCGGCATCAGGGAATTCGGAGGAGGAAGAAGAAGAAGAGGAGGAGGAGGAGGAGGAGAAGGAGAAGGAAGAGGGCACGACAGGAGAGGAGGAAGAGGACGACCAGTGCAAATCCAAGACGTGTTCAACGATGTTGCAATATCGTCCTCCTGCAAGTCTCCTCTTCATAGGTCCCTACAAGAACTGATGTTCATTGACTGTCCCAACCTTGCCAGAACATCATGGCTGCGACTACAATCCGACGAATCCTTGAAATTGCTGTGAACTGTGAAAACGATGGTGCGCGGCGCTATGGCGAGAGCCACGTGTTGAAAAGGAATTATCCTCCATCCTTGGGACGGCTGCAAATTGATAAGACGAATGTGCGCGGCGCTTAAACGAGAGCCACATTTGGAGAAAACGGCCAACCCTCCATGTTAGAACTGTCGCAAACTTTTAAGACGAATGTTCGCGGCGCTAAGGCGAGATCCACATGTTGAAAATGAGCAGCCCTCAACCTTCAGGATCATAGAACTTGGTGCTTTAGTTCGGAAAATACATAGTGAGAACGCCTCAGGCGAACCCCCCGGCCTGTCCTACCCAGACACCTCTGGGGGTGCGACAGGGAGGATATGTTGAAAGGGAACAGGGATGAAGGAGGAAGAGGAGATGGAGCAGGAAGAAGAGGCGGAGGAGGAGGAGGATGAGGAGGATCGAACTTCGACGATCGGAGCTTGGGGGTGGCGGCGCTTCGCCCTTACGTAAAAGAAATATGCAAGGAGGACGAGGAGGGGGAGAAGGAGGACGAGGAGGAGGAGGAGGAGGAGGACGACGAGGAGGAGGAGGAGGAGGAGGAGGAGGAGGGTGGCTTCGAAGAACCTTTTCGTACCGTTCGGCCTCTGGCGGGCCCATTTCGGGCCTCGGGACACGATCACACATCGATCCGCGGTGGTGTGGACTGGCCAGGTGCCCACCCTGGGATGGATCCTGGAATGGACTTGGACGCCCGAATTATTCAGGATAGCTCGGGTCCGGGGTGACTCCGAGTTGGGCCTGACCAGGAATTACCCCTGACCACCCCCAGCCCCGATGACTCGGGATGGGACTTGGACGGGTAACTCTAACTTGGGCCCCCCGAGACACCCCCCTGACCACCCCCAATCCCGATGACTCGGAAATCTACTTGGACGCCCGAATTATCCGGGATACGTCTGGTCTGGGGTAAGAGTAACTCCGATTGGACCCTCAGGTGGATCCCGGCGGTGATCGGGCTTGCCTGCTGCGCAGACCTCGGCTCGCGCGACCAACTACCTTGAGGCCGCAATGGCGCAGTGGGAGCTGCTCCCCTCGCACGGGGCATAGGTCGGGAGGGACACGGGAGGGGCGTGCGTGCTTCGGGGGGAGCGGGATGCGCCGGGGGGAAGCCACGCTGGGCGCGGCCGCAGTTTCTGGACGCGCTCGCTGGGGCATCCTCTTCCTCCTACTCCTCCTCCTCCTCCTCCTCCTCCGCCTCCTCCGCCTCCTCCTCCTCCGCCTCCTCCGCCTCCTCCTCCTCCTCCGCCTCCTCCTCCTCCTCCTCCTGCTCCTGCTCCTCCCCCTCCTCCTCCTGCTCCTGCTCCTCCCCCTCCCCCTCCTCCTCCCCCTCCTCCCCCTGCTCCCCTGTCGACCCAGGACGTGCGCTTCTACGACCCTATCTACGAAGCGACGGTGGCTATCTGCTAGATGTACAGCAGTTTCCTGTGGGACCAGCGTGTCGAGCTTGGACGGCTTGAGTCTGCATGGAGAGCTTTGCAGGCCAAATGGGACGCAGGATCTTGCAGCTGGCTGGGAGTGAGAGGGCCGCTTGCGGCCACCTGGCTATCTCTACGGCGTATTGGATGGGAGATGAGGAGCAGCACGATGGTGGTGTGTGATGAAGGCAATGTGATTTCATTGATGCATACGTGTCCCGCTGAGCTTCGCGAACTGCTGCGGGAAGGCGTTTCTCGCTGGCAATTCAGGCAGATCCTCTCGCACCTACCTGAGCACTTGGAGGGAGGCGAAGAGGTATGGATGCGTGCTTTACCTTTGGTCGTTGGTGGACCCAAGTGTGCGGTACGACGACCACAGATGGCGGGTGCACTACGACTGCTCTGGTCTGGTGGATTTATGTCGGTATCCAAGAGGTTTGAGCGTCGCCTCCTAGCGTCTCCGCTGTGCCTCCACCCGCAGTGTTTGGCGCTGGGCCTGGCAGGTACAGTGGCCCACGGTTTCTACGCATGCCCGAACCTGCTGGAGCAGCCGACGGCAGCAGGTCTCCCTGAGTTCGATGAGGAGTTTGAGGAGACCAGGAACGCGTTGTCTGAGCGCGCGTTGTCTGAGACCAGGAACGCGTTGTCTGAGCGGGCATGTGTGTTGGGACCTCCTGGAGTTTTCCACTGGGTTGCCCCGCAAACCCAAGCCTCTGCCGCCAGTCTCTGGAAGCCTGCCTGTTTTCGTCTGGGGAGATTGGGCCTCTGATCCTCAGACGTGGCCCAGCTGGGCCTGCACGGACGGGTCAGGGCTTCACAGCGCGTGGCCTGAATTTCGGAGGTGCGGATGGGCGGTGATCCAGGTGGGGGGAGATGGTCGACCGATCAGGGCCGTGTATGGCCCACTGCCTGGCCGCAGGCAGACTGTTGGTGCTGCCGAGCGCTGGGCTCTGCTGCAAGGAATTAAACGATTTCCGTTTCTGCGAGTGCTAGTTTCTGATTTGCTGGGAGCTGTGAGGGAGGGCCAGAGTTGGTCATCCAGTTTGTCCATGGCCCAAGGGACCCACGCGTCGATCTGGCGGAAAATCTTCGCGTGCTCTGGGTCCCGAGGCCCTCCCAATTTTGAATGGGTCCCAGCTCACCTTGATCTTGAAGAGTTTTGTTCGACGTACCCCGACAAGCCCCCAGAGTGGCAGATCGGCAATTCGTGGGCAGATTTCTTCGCTAACGTCGGGGCTCGGTCGCACGCTGTTTCAGACACGCACGTGGAAGCCTTCGCCCAGGAGCTTAGACGGGTGAAGAAGGAATGTAAGTTCTTCGCTTGGGCGACGGCCCAGCTCGCAAGCGCCCGTGAGGCTGTGAACGGTCAGTTGAGTTTGGCGCCTGCGCATCAAGGCATGAAGCAGGCGGCCCCAAACAATGCGAAGCTGTTGAGTTTTTTGGAGCATGAATTTTGGTCCCTGGGTCCTAGCGGTCGCGTGCAGGAAGTGTGGAATCCAGGCTAGGACCCAGGCGTCTGTCAGGCTGTATACCCAGGGCAGTGGCAGGAGGTGTGAGCCATCTGAGGCGCAGAAGGCCTTGGCGCGACTCGCCTTCTCTCATGGGGGGAGGTTTGCTGAAGCGTCCCCGATGGGTCCTCCTGAGGCGGTCCGTGTGGCGCTTGCGGCGGCTTCGGCTGTGTGTGATGGTTCGGGGCCGCCTGTGGGCCCTGGGGCGTCGTCGTCTGGAGGGGCCGCCTCAGGGGCCAGTGAGGACGACCCTTTTGCCAGTTTCACGGCCCGTGGGCATAGGATGCAAACGAAAGGGCCCTTTTTGTTTTGTTTGAGTTGTGGTTCCTACTCGAGCCAACGGATTGGTCCCCTGTTGAAAGGAGTCTGCAGGCAGCCTGTGAAGATGGCCAGAGGTGCCAGGGCTGGCATAGATCTCATCCTGGAGGGCAAACATCCGGTCTCGAAGGTGCCTTTCTAGTTTTGGGTCCTGGGAGGCTGGCCTCAGTGGCCAGACCGTGGGCCCTGGTGTGCAGGGCGCTGGCGGGAAACTAGCTGGCGTCGCTATGACTGTAATCCTGTAATCCCCCTCCTCCCCCTCCTCCCCCTCATGCTCCTCCTCCTCCTCCTCCTCCTCCTCCTCCTCGTCCTCCTCGTCCTCATCGTCCTCCTCCTCCTCCTCGTCCTCCTCCTCCTCTGTACGTATGGGGGCGGGCTGCGGGAGTTGGCCGTGCTGGGCATGCGGCCTGTGCGGGAGCATCGACTGGGAAGAAGGGTGCGAGAAGAGAGCACGGAGCACGAGGAGCGGAGGAAGCGGCGGGGAGGAAGGCCAAGAGACGCGCGGGTTGCGCACCTCGGTCGACAAAGCAGAGACCGACCACCCCAAGCAGGGCAGGGCAGCACGCGTAACAAACAGATGTGCGCAAGACTGCATTGGCGCTTCGCGCCGTGCACCTTGGTCCCTGACGTGTGGCATGCAGGCGGAGGGGCAGGAAAGCAAGCTCAGCACTTACCGAAAACTCTTCGTTGCCTTTTCCGACGTCGTCAACAAGGTAAAGTTAGTCTTGCTCATTCCCTCCTATTTCCTCTTCCGCTCCCTCATCCTCGCCCTAGTAAGTTAACCTGCGAAATGTTCCCTACCATTATCATTTCTTTCTGCGGAGGCTCCTCCTTGGAGAGCCTCTTGGAGACCTCACTGAAATTTGTCAGGGCTTCTTGGAACCTCCTGGAGGTCTCCCAGGCGCCTTCTGGGGGCCTCTGGGGGCTTCCTCGGGTCACCCTGCTTCCATCCGCGGTCTCCATGCAAGACTGGGTCACGATTTGGAATTCTTCGGGGGGCATCTTGGGGCCATCTTGGGCCGTCATGGGCTTCCTTGGGGCCATCTTGGGACCCTGTTGGGCCGTCTTAGGGCTCTCTGGGACTGCCTGTAAGCCCTTTCGGGTAATGTTGGAGCTGTGTTCGGGCCTCCTGGGCGGTCTCGGACGCCCGGAAGACCGAAGAACAGAGCAGTCCCAAAATCATTCAAAAAATCCATGGGAAATCCATGTGTTTTCCGCTTCAAAAAATCATTGGGGGGTCTTCTTTGGGTCGTCTTCGGGCGTCTGATGGGTGTCTGGGGCCTCTTGGGGCCCTCAGGGCGCCGTTCGGCCGCCCTCGTGACCGATTTGGGCACGTTGCCTAGGTCCAGCAGGGGCTTTGGAAAGACCGGGGGGCCTCCTTCGAGGGCGTCCAAAGGCCCTTGGGGCCAATGATCCAGGGGTCCCAGGTTTTGGGGGGGTCTCAACACCCACGGATTGTAAAACTATAGGAAAGGGAATGTGCGTATATATCTTTATATATACACAGACATGTGTACATATATATATATATATATACATATATATATATATACATACAAGACTGCAGTGGCGCTTCGCGCCATGCACCTTGGTCCTTGAAGTTTGGTATGCAGGCGGAAATGACAGGAAGGTCAAGCCGACAATTGAGCGATAAGTCCTTGCTGCCTTTTCTGGCATCGCCGTTGTAGTAATGTTGTTCGTTATCCTTCCTCCATGCTTATTTTTCCTCATTCTCGCCATACCCTGGGCATTCTCCCCATCCTCCTCAGCTCTTTTTGCGGAGGCTCCTGCTTGGAGAGCCTCTGGGGGCCTCACCAAAGTTCTCAGGCTTTCTTAAAGCCTTCTGGAGGCCTCCTGGGCGTGTTCGGGGGCCTCTGGGGCTTCCTAAGGTAACCGCGGTCTCCCTGAACGCCCGGGTCACGATTTGGAATGCTTCGGATGATGTCTTGGGGCCATCTTGGGCCGCCATCTTGGACCCGTGTTGTGCCGTTTTGGGGCTCTCTCGGATTGCCTGGAAGCCCTTTTGGATGGTTGTGGGGCGATTTGGGAGCCTCCCAGGCGGCTTCGGACGCCCAGGAGACCGCCGTCTTGGAGCGTCGGGAAGCAGAGGAGAACCCCAAATGCACAAAAAACCTGCATAAAATCGATGATGTTTCCCTCTTGGGGCCTTCTTGGGGGTGCTCTTGGAGGCCTCTTGGTACGTTTTGGAGCGATCTTTCGGGGTATGACGGCTTCTGGAAGCGCTCTTGTGCTGTCTTGGGGGTCTCTGGGACGTCTCAGGTGACCCCCCTGATCGCCCTGGGTGTGCTGCGAAGGCTTGGCAAAACGCCCTGCGAAGCCCGGAAGGCCGCTTCGAGGCCCGTCCGGAGGGTCCCAAAACCCCAGATCCCGGGGACCCGGTTTTAGGTGTGTGTGTGTGTGACGGGTTTTCCCCCCGCCCGGGCTTATAAACAGATAGGAAAGGGAATATATATATATATATGTATACATACATATACATACTCATATATGTACATAGATACACACATACATCTATACACACACACACTGACGTTCTAAGCATAATGCAAGCCGCAACCGTCCGTCGGAAACCCGGGTTTCGCTGGTAAAGCATATGACCTGCTCACTATCGGAACCCAGTGCAAAGCTCATCTTTCCCGTGGCAAGGCTTCTCCACTTGTCGCGCCATTGCTGTTGGTCATGTTTGCCAGCGTGGACCGCAAGCAGGGAGATATTGCACTGCCAGTGTATAAGATGAAGGGCGAGCTATATGGTGGAAGCTGTGGCCGAAGCTATGTGTAAGCTGTGATATGTGAGCTATCTTGTATACGTGGTGTGAGCCGGAAGACATAAGTGTCGGATCGCGTTGAAGCGGGTCCCAGGCCCAGGGGAAGCGGTCCCCCTGCCCCGGGGAAGCGATTTTCAAGTCCCAAGACCTTGGGGAAACCAAAGGTACAGATTCCGCGACTCCCTCGACCTCTCCCAGGGTGCGTTCTGGCCAACATTTCGAGGCGAATCTAACGGTGGCGACGAAGGCCGCCCAGGAGGCCCACAAAGGGGAAAACGAGAGACGGGTACAAGTCCGCCGATACGGCGTGTGAGTTTAGGAAGTCTAAGCTCTGCTTCAGCATGAGCTTTAGCTCTGCTTGGGAGGGGGGAGGGGGGGGACGTGCTTTAGCT
>CAUYUJ010016980.1:196248-213748 GCA_963575745.1 Prorocentrum cordatum
GATAGATTGTGCCGAGTGTGCTTCCCCATGCCTGCCCAGGCGCCGTGGGCCAGTGGCGGGCCACCGCAGCAGATGTCAGGCAGGAGACAGCAGACGCCAACCCCGCAGGCCGATCGGCGTGCCAGATCGACGGGTGGAGCGGCTGGTCGCAGTCAGCAGGGAGAACGTACCGATCGCGATCGACGGAGACGGCGTGGGCGTAGTCAGCAGGGAGAACGTACAGAGCCTGAGGCTGCGGGCGCCACGCATCCGCGGCGGCTGGCGCCGACGCCCGAGCCCGAGGCTGAGGCTGCGCCCGAGCCTGAGGCTAGCAGAGGCCGCTCGACGTCTGGGCCCAGGCGGACGAGAGCCTCTCGTCGGTCGAGGTCGGCAGATGTCACGTTCGAGAAGAGCGAGGTCGAGGGGGGCGCGGACACGGAGGACTCGGCGGCGTTCCAGCCACTCGGGGTGTCGCCTGCGCTCCCTGAGGAGGCCAAGGCGCACCCCTCCTGGCTGGGGCCGCCCCGCACTGCGGAAGCAGTGCAGGTGCACAGGAGGCATCTTCGTCGCCTTGCCACCGCCTCCGCCAAGAAGTTGCGTGCAAGCCGGCAGCTTGGGCATCCTGAGAGCGTGATCAATGACTTGGCGCAGGGGCATGCAGTCCTCCTGACCATGATCATAGTGCGCAGATCGCCGTCGGCCAGGCTCCAGCACCAGCGTGCCTTCGTGGAGCGGGCCGAGAAAAAGGATGAGACGGGCACAGGATGATGTCGATGAGGCACAGGCTACCCTCGTGCACAAGACAGGCGTCCTGTCCCAGCGCTCCAGTGAGCTGGCACGGGCGCAGCTGCTGCTGCGCCAACTGGAGACGCACTACCCAGAGCCGAACAACGATGCCACGATGTCTCCGACGGCAGCCGCCGATGGTGATACCTGCACAGCCACGCCGCCAGCAGGTGCTTCGCCGAGGGGAGGCCGCCCAGCGGACGCGCTGACGTCGAGCTCGGTTGCCGTCATCGCGGAGCTCCAGCAGGGCCAGGTGAACATGGCGCAGCAGTTGGCGGGGCTGTCGTCGGTGCTGGGCGGGCTGCAGGCGGCGCTGGGACAGCTCGCAGCGGGCGCGGCGCAGGCGCAGCAGCCTCCAGCAGTGGCGCCAGCAGTGCCAGCGCGGGAGGCCGAGGTGGCGGCGTCGCCAGGCCCAACCGCGCCCGTGGTGGTGTCGGGCGCGCCCATCCTGACAGAGGCCCAGTCGCGCGCCGCGGCAGAGCTACAGGCAGATGTCGATGGTGGACATGGTGTGCCTGTACCAGAGGATGCTGATGACGACGTGGCTTCCAACGATTGGGGGGCCCAGAAGGCTGCCCGATCGACCCGCGCCAAGGCAGCTGCCGAGCGCCGTGCCGAGGCCGCCGAGGAGGAGCGCCGCGCCATGCGGGCAAGAGGCATCGCAGGCCCAGGGCAGCCAACCATCGTGGCGGCCATGGCCTCGGCGGCCAGCGGGGCGTCACCGTCACCGATGTCAAGCAGTGTGAAGCCGCGCGTGGTGCTTGGAGACGAGCGTCCGATGCCAAGGGGACGCGATGAGGCAGCCCGCAGTTCAGAAGTTGAAAAGGATCGAAGCCCCAGACGATCCCATGAGGGTCATGGGGGGGACTTGTTTTCACGGGGGTGAGTTTCCCTGCGGAGGTGGACAACGCCAATGGGGATCGGCCGCTCTTGGCCCAGCGCGCGCCACCTCCGCAAGGGCGGCAGGACCAATCGCACAGTTCTGTCCTGCCGCGAAGTCCACTTCCAGACTGCAGCAGGCTCGTGGATGAGCTTTCCGAGCCTGCCGCGGCACTTTCTCTTGCACAAAGTGTTGTCTCAGAGTCAACAGAAGAATGCGAGTTGCCTTGTCTTTTCTCGCATCGTCTCCATTCTTCCACGCGCTGCTTCTTGCAGAATGTTGTTGCATATTGCCAGCATGCATCGATCGACGATTCACAGTTGCACAGACTGGATGTGTACACGGATGGGTCTGGGGGTTCACAGCACGCAGAGTATGGAGGCCCCCCGTCGTGGGCCTTTGTGGTGTGTGGCGTCACTCAGGACCACCGCTGTCGGATCGAGGGGTACTTGGCAGGGACTGCACCCAGCCTTCAGGAGGAGTAGGTTAGTGCTTCTGGTCCTGCGGAGTTTCATGATGCCCTACGGTTTGTATGCTGGATGCTACAGGTCCCCGACATATATCGTAGACTGCCAGCTGTTGTTCACACAGATAACATGATGGTGGTTGACACGGCCAAGGGAGGTGTGAGGTATGAGGCGTGTGGGCAGTTGCCTGTGTACATGGATGCACTTGTGAAGTTACTGCGCGCACGGCAACATGTTACGTGGTCTCATGTCTCAGGACACTCCGCACATCCCCTAAATGAGCTAGCCGATACGCTGGCACGGCTGGCTTCAATGAAGGAGGTATGCCCAGATACAGGTACGAGGGTCCCACGGGAACCACTATATAGTGTAGCGACGGAAATGCCATGGATGTGGATGGCCGCCTGTATTGACAACGGCGCGCGGGAGTTTCCGCGGGTGTCCCCCGCGAGCCTGGAGAGCACTGCTGGCCCCGAGGTGTCCCCTCTTGAGGCCCTTGTGACTCCCTTGGCCCCTCCCGTTCCGCCCTCTACGGCAGTCCCTGAAGGTGGGCGTGCTGACGACCCCGTTGCTCGAGCCTGTCTCCTCGGGTTTGCGGTGGCCAACGCCCTCGCCCTTCGACCGAGGAAACGACCCAGCAGGCAAGGAGGTACACGATTACGATGTGCTTGCCGCGACGCTGGGGGGATTGACATACCTGGTCGGATGCTGTCGCTGGCGTATCAGTTCTCACTGTGTGCTTATCTATTTGTGGGTACACTTGAGACGCGTCTCAGACACAGCACGTGGCGCAGTGCGCAGGATTACCTTGTAATCACGTCGTCTGCAGAGCGCTCAGGTTCATATGGGGTAGCCGTATGAACCAACATAATTATGCAATACATACCAGGGTGCACGCTTGAACGCAGGCATGTACGTGTGCTGCCGCATGACGCTCGACATCTACTTGCAGCCGTACGTGCGCCACACTTGCGGATAGACATACTTGTAGCACATGCACCACATGCACGCTCGAGCGCGGGATTTTCGAGTGCTGTTGAATGGTGGGCTCGGTTGCAGCGTATTGTGCGTGATAGGCCAAATCCTGCGTAGCTGTATTGTCTTGTGGGTGCCAATGCAACGGTGGGCTCGGTACAGTCGGAGTACGTCGGGCCTGTAGGTGCAGAACCAGAGAACGACACGGGCGCGCTGTTTCACGAATTTCTGAGGCACGCTGAGCAGGTTGCTGCGTCGGCGTTCGTGCAGCTCTTCTCGGGATACATGGCACTCGGCTGCCACCGGGCGCGTCGCCTCAGGACCGTCGGTCGATCTGTCTACGAGGGCGGATGACCACTTTGTTTTTGCAGCAGATGTGTGGCATACTGCCGAGGCAGAGGGTCCAGAGGCCCAGTCGAGCACCAAAATCCCACACGACCCCGCCAAGTTTCGGGGCCCCGAGTGTGCCCAGATGTTCGTTCAGGAACTACGGCAGATCCCACAGCCCAGATTCGGGTGTCACCCAGACGACCACGCTCATCATCTAAATACAGAGGTGAGTCGCGCAGTTAAGAAGTCTTTCCCTGTCCAGCAGTCAGCTCAGGGACGGATGCCCCGACAGTCTTGGGTTTCACAAAGATCGTTGACGATGATGGATCATCGAGCAGATGGTCGTAAAGCCTTGCGTTGGCTTCGACAGAGGTTAAACATGCTCCTGCTTGCTACGGTTTTCAGTGCATGGGCTGCTGATGGGAAGGAGGTGGAGGAGTGGTTCAACTATAGGAGGTGTGAGTGGCAGTGGTCAGTACGTGAGTGCCCCTCGCATACTCCCCGACATGCCGCGTGCAATGCTGTAGCCAGTGCAGGACAGTCTGTGTTGGAGTCAGCTATGCATTTCACCAGTCCTTTGCGGGATGCTAAGGGTCGTACAGTACTCCCGCCATTTCTATCTAACCATCTGTCGTCGCTGTGGCGACTATGTCTTCTGCCAACTACACCGCAAGGGTTCAGCCTTGTATGTCGCGGCATGCCAGCGTACTCCAAGGCCTTATTCCCTTGTTCTGGAAATGGCAAGGGTTACTGTGGGCCGTCACGTACGTGTTTCTCCGTGCCACTGCGTTTGTCATCAACAAGTCTGTGAGTGTGGATGCAGCTGTACACTATGACACGATAGTACTACACATGCAGGACGCGTGGTCGCACAAACAATTTGCAGCCGCGTTTGCGGCACTGCGACGGGTTGGAGCAGGATCCAAACGGAAACGCATGCATCGCGGTCTACCAATACTTAGAGACATGCATGGCACACCCATGACCTCGGCCAAGACGGTGGCACGACGCTGGCAACAGCATTTTGGATCATTGGAGCTCGCGGCCACCTTTGACCTACAGGAGGTCAATGTCCTGCAAGGGCACTTCGGCAGGGTTGCGTAGGATCGGATGTCCTCCGAAGCCGTCCCCCTGTCCACTCTGCCCTCGATGTCGGAGTTTCAATTAGCCTGTCGCCAATCCAAACGTGCAGCTCCTGGTTGTGACGGAATCACGGGGGGGGGTGGTACACGAATTTGCTACAGACATGGCTGCCCTATACTACCCACTACAGTTGAAGTGTTGGGTTACTTTGGTGGAACCCCTGCAGTGGAAAGGTGGTTACTATCGGGACCTACTCAAATCAGCTACCTCCGACCCCAGCCAGTGTGTAAGTTCTCGGTCGATCTTGGTGTCGTCCCAGATTGGCATGGCGTCTCGGAGGTGTCTGCGAAAAAACTGTTACCTACCTTATTAGAGGCAGCCGGCCCCACACAGTTTGGAGGCATTCCTGGACGTGGAACCGCGCAGGCGTCGCTTATACTCAGGTTAGCGCAGCCAGTGGCAGCTGCACAGAAACGTTCGTTTGGAGCGTTATTTCTTGATGCGGTGCAAGCTTTCTACCAGATCCTGAGGGGGGCCCTGCTCAGCTCGCCGCTCGGCGATGGTTCTATTGCTTGCATTGTGCGTGCAGCGGGGTTGACACCAGATGCCACGCATGAACTTGCCCGAAGATTACACGAGAGCGCACCGCTCATTGAGGAGTACGTTGGCAAAGGTACGTTACCAGCACACACAGCGGCGCAGGTGGCACAGTGCTACCGTGCGCCTTGGTTTGTATGTGAAGGCTCGCAACAGGTACCCTTGCCTCAGCGGTCAGTATTCCCTGGAGAGCCGTTGGCATACGTACTATACGAGGTACTGATGGGGGACTGCATGGGCGACGTGCGACGACAACTGGATGCCGACGGTCTTGCAATCCATCTACCAGCGCACGGATGCAGCAGCATATGCAGCATACTACGCGGGCAGGAATCGGATACCTCTGAAGTATTGTCAGGAATAGCGTTTGCCGACGATGGTACTACCATGAAGATCATGTCCGCAAACGAGCTGTACCCCGCCATGTGTCGAGCTGTGGAAGCGGTTGCCGACGTGTTTGCCAGCCGCGGGCGCATGCTTAACATTGGCGTTACAAAAGCAGCCGCACTACTATCAATGCGGGGTCGTGGGGCCAAGAAAGCAAGGCAGCATGTATGGCGCGAGCGCGGTGGTCACGCGACGGCGGATACACGGCTTCTTGGGAGGATACGGATACCAGTAGTTCAAAACTATCTGCACTTGGGTTCGGTCATAGACTCACTGGGGGGCATGGCTGCCGAAGTACGGTATAGGTCACATAATACGGTGGCGTCATTTAGGGTACTCTGGGCCAAAGTGTTTACCTCCAGGGACATTCTGGACCCCACGTGTCTTACTCTTGCCGACAGTTTGGTCATATCAGGACGTTTGTACAATGCAGGAGCGTGGGCCGCGCTCACGGCCGCCGAGGCCAAGTTGGCCGATTCCGAAACTATGAAGGTTTTTCGTGCAGCAGCCAGGGTCCGTTTCGTTGAGACAGACTCGTGTGTGTCCGGCGCACAGGTTCGAGCCATCTTAGGTCGTCCTGAGCCGTCTGAGCTACGTCGAGCAGACAGATTGAGACTACTCGGCTCATTGTTGCACAGCGGACAGAGGCTTGAATTTGCGCTGTTGGGTGCTGAATGGGCAGCGCGAGAACATTGCGGCACACGCGCCAGGTCGTGGATCGGCCTCGTGCTGGGCGATTGCGAATGGCTTCGCGGTGCTGCTGTCGTCTGCGCCGAGCTGCCGCCGCCCTGTGAGGATTTTGGTCCATGGGAAAATCTTGCACGACGGAGTCTCTCAGGATGGAAGTATATCATTCGGACAGCCCTGAAGGCCTCTGCGCATGCCCATCGTCGAGCTACGACAGCCGAGGACGTGGAATCCCGTTTCTTTCAGACGGTCCGACCGATAGGCGCCCCCGAGCGTGTGTATACCGACGTCGACGGGTTGCTTGTCGATCTCCCCCCAAATGCGACCGTCCCCGCCACAAATGATGAGCACATGTGTCCGTGGTGTAAAGCCGGTTTTCGCAAGAAATCGCCATGCCGTGCGCATATTGCTCGACAGCATAGACAGCTGGCAGCGCTCGCACGAGCGTGGGCGGCGCCAAGCGGCCAATGCTGTGCGCGTCTTCCTACATTCAACAATCGCATGCACCTGGTGGACCATTTGGCGTCGGATTCACCAAGATGTTTGTATATCTTGTACAGTGATCCCACGCGTGCTATATCAGATCCGTGCGCGACGGCATCGGGCGCCGCGCCATGCTACCATATCCACTACCCAGGCTTTGAGGCGCCTACGATAGGGAGGGCCCCGGGCATACCTATTGGGAGACGCCATGTGATAGTCCCTACGGTGCGTGCAGAGGGGCCTCTACCACAGTATGCGTCGACGGTGCATGGTGAGATATGTCAGGATGATGCCCGTATTGCATTGCTTGAGTCTGACCCAGTCTTGTCTGTGGATGCGGCTGCCGCCCTCATGCCTAACAAGCGTTTTGACGCCGATGCTGCTGCTCCGCCGCCGCCGCCTGCCGCGGATGTTCAGTGCATCACAGAGCGCTACCCAAGCCGGTTGTTCTTGACAGAGCAGTACACAGGGATTGCTGCGGTGTCTGTCCCCATACAGGTACGGCGCACTGAGTACTTTGTGTTGAATGTACATTGCGGGCGCCGGAGGGCTGGAGACATTCAAGCAAATCTAAATTGGTCCCATCATGAGGCTAACTACTGTATTCATGTGCTGTCGGTAGATATTGCGATCCACGTGACGTTAGGTGATATGATGAATAGAAGTACCCTCGAGACGTGGAAGCGGCATATTCGAGATCGGCGTGTTGTTTTGTCTGGAGGGGGCCCCCATGTGAGACGTGGTCTGCGTCACGATGGTCCGACGGCCCTGGGCCACCCCCTTTACGCACACACGACGCCTTCTGGGGAAAAACCAACGTGACACCTTGTGGGGGGGTAATGCACTGCTCCAAGCAATGGTGGAACTGTTTGCAGTGCATTTAGAGGTGGGCACCTCCTGCTGGATGGAGCATCCACAGCCTTGCGGGTGGAGGCTACAGGCAGTCAGTTCTTTCAGTTGGCACCCTCTCCGCGCACTTGAGTCGCCACCCGCTGTCACTACCACGGACTTCGGCCAATGCGAGCACGGACAGAGTTCACGTGCCCCGACACGCATCCTAGCCCTTAGGATGCCAGGACTACACACAGCACTACTCAACACGCCTGGGCGGGGAAGGTGCTCGCACGGGAGGTGTGGACACCAGACCCTGCTAGGATACGATCAGAAGTCGCGAGCTTGGCGAACGGCTCAGAAAACAACGTATCCGACTGGGTTATGCCGATGTATCGCGGACTGCATCGCCACTACTATCAGTGCGATGTTCGACGACGAGTCTGGATCACATGATGAGGAGTTCCCGTGTGATATGTGCGATGAGGAAGCGACGCGCCAGGAGCTGCTACAGTTCTGGGTTGCTTGGGATCCGTACGCGGGCACAGAGGAGTCGTGGGCCCCAGATTTTGTGTCCAGAGCCCAAAAGCGCGCCCGTCCTGACCCAGAGATGGGGAGGTTCGTGCCCGTGCCTGCACAACAGGAGGCAACGACGGAACCAGTCGCTTCCCAGTCCCCACTGGCTGAGGAAGTGGAGGCCGAGGCGGAGGCAGGTCAGGCAGCCTGGTGTGAGGAGGAATATGTTGTCGCGAAGGAGTTTCTGGATGAGCAGAGCCGGGGGCCAGCACCGCTGACTACTGCCACACTGCCAGAGAGTCAGCTGCAGCGTATCAGGGTGAATAGGCAAGAGGCCCGTGGACGGCGAAAGGCGAAGATAGAGGCTGAGCGTGAGGCCAGGCTTCGTGTTGTTGCACCATGGACCACGGATCCAAATTTCAGATTTCACCTGTTCGACTCGGCCCAGCAAAGGGGTAGGTCGATGACAGGAATGCTCAATATTCCTCAGCCTCCTCCTCCCCCCCTCCTGTAACCTTCCCTTCTCACCCTGCTCCTCTCATGCGTGTTGTGAGTGGCAGTCACGGGGTAGCAGGGTTGGGCTGCAGGATTGCATGCCCTTTCTTGCACATGGCAGTGATGGGGTAGAAGGGTGGGCGGCTGCTTTGCCTCATGATGTCACATGCTTGACCCCACGAGCTGGCCGCGGGCCGAGAGTACGAATAGCGTGCCCCGCCATGCTGAGCTGGAGATGTGGTGTCCGCAGAGGACAAGCGGAGAGGCGAATGCCACGCCGCCCATCAGTGCCTATTATTTCCCGAGGGGGTAGACCCGTAGAGCCCATACGGGTGCCCACGATGGCTTAAATGCGACGTCGCGTGTATCCCCTCGGGACCATGGGGTATCACCTTCATGTATTCCCCTCCGCCTCCACCTCCGCACCTTTTCCACGCGCGCGGCGAGCGGCAGAGAAGGGGTAGCAGGGTCGGGTTGCTGCAGTGAAGGGGTAGAAGGGGAGGGTTGCTGCCTCTTGTTGTCGCTACTTTGCTCGCCCACTGTTTGCGGACATCGTGGAGTTCGTTTGTCAGGACCGTCTCTTTGCATTTTGTGGTGCGTGTCACTTGCTGGTGCTCATGTGCTGGCGGCTTGGCCGAGAGTGCGAATAGCGTGCCCCGCCATGCTTATCTGGCACGATGGTGCCCGCAGCGGACTCGCTGAGAGGCGATGTCCTTCGCCCCTGCCACCTCTCCAGCTCTTACATGCACCCCTCACTCATCCCCCACTCGTGCACCGTTAATGGCTGCGCCTGTTTCGGCAAGAGTTGCTGTCGGGGATGGGACAGTGGTTGGGTGGGATCGGAGTAGACTTGACATGTACTCCGCCCGTTTGGGGTCGGAGCCTGGTCGTGCCTCGGCGACACACGGCGCCAACCTGTCATACCTAGTGGGAGGGTTTGGTCGGTGGGAGGACTTACTGGGGTGGCTGGGCCGTGAACATGTACTCTCCTTGGCGCCCGTGCTTTAATGCTTTCGAATGCTCGTTTGCATGAAGCCAGCTGAGTGCCGCCATTATCTGACCGCTGTCTGTGGCGAATCAGGTCGCAATTCGAAATTCCTCCTCCCTCCCTCCTCCCTCCCTCCCTCCTCCTCCTCCTCCTCCTCCTCCTCCTCCTCCTCCTCCTCCTCCTCCTCCTCCTCCTCCTCCGCCTCCCTCCTCCTCCGCCTCCCCTCCCCTCCCCTCCTCCCATCCTCCGCCTCCGCCTCCGCCTCCGCCTCCGCCGCCTCCGCCTCCTCTACGCCTCCTCCTCCTCCGCCCTCCTCCGCCTCCTCCGCCTCCCCTCCGCCTCCTCGCCTCCTCCCGCCTCTCCCGCCTCCCGCCTCCTCCTCTGCCATGCCTCCTCCTCTCTCCTCCACCCCGCCTCTCCCCTCAGCCCCCTCGCCCCCTCGCCCCTCTCCCCCTCCCTTACCTCCTCCTCCTCCTCCGGCCCTCCTCCACCCTCCTCGTCCTCCCCTCCCTCCTCCTCCTCCCTCCTCGCGGGTCCCCTGCCCCCCTCCTCGTCTCCTCGTCCGCCACCGCCTCCGCCTCCGCTCCCCTCATCCTCCTCGCCTCCGCCTCCTCCTCCTCACTCCGCCCCTCCTCCGCCCTCCTCCCTCCGCCTCCGCCTCCGCCTCGCCCTCCGCCTCCTCCTCATCTGCCTCCTCCTCCTCCTCCTCGCTCCTCCTCGTCTTCCTCCTCGTCTCTCCTCGTCTGCCTCTTCCTCCTCTCCTCCTGCTCTCCTCCTCCTCCTCCTCCGCCTCCTCAACCTCCACCACCTCCTCCTCCTCCTCCTCCTCCGACCTCCTCCTCCTCCGCCTCCTCCCTCCTCCTCCTCCTCCTCCTCCTCTCCTCCTCCTCCGCCTCCTCCTCCTCCTCCTCCTCCTCCTCCTCCTCCTCCTCCTTCCTCCTCCTCCTACCTCCTCCTCCTCCTTCCTCCTCCCCTCCTCCTCCCTCCTCCTCCTCCTCCTCCTTCCGCCGCCTCCTCTCCTCCTCCTCCTCCTCCTCCTCCTCCTCCTCCTCCTCCTCTCCCCATTCTCCCATCATCACTGTCCTTCTCGATCTCCTCGCTATTCTCCCCCATCCCTATCCTATTCCACCGTTCACTCCTTCGTTCCTCACCCCCTACTGCTCAGCCTCATCATCGTGTTCGCGCGGAGCGTGGGGCCGAAAGGTTCCAAAAGGGAACAGGCGCTGGAGTGGAGCGCAAAAGCCCACCAAGATGGTGCAGCCCGCTGGCGCTCGACAAGCTCGAGCGCGGGGCGTGGCAGGAGGGAGGACGAGGAGAGAGCCGACCCGCCACAACCTGGGAGAGCTGTGTTCCCTCGCCGCCTCGGGGGCGGGAACACGGATCTCTCGAGTGGTGTGGAAGCCGACGCCGATGGGCCCCCCCGAGGGGTACAGAGCGCGGCTCCACCAGCTGTCTGGTCCAGGACTCGGGGGCCAGGGGGGCCTCAGAGGCTTCCAGTGGGGTACTGGCGGGGATCCCAACGGAGGGTGAAGTACGGAGGAGAGGGGAAGAGGGGGGAGGAAGGATCAGGAAGGAGGTGTGAGGAGTAAAGACTGTGGAAGGGAGGACGGGTGAAGGGGAGCAGGGAGGAGGAACGAGGGGGGAATGGAGGATCGGAGATGATCGGAGGGTGGCACGAGGGAGGCTGGGGACTGTGAGGCAGAGGAGACGTCTGTTCGAATCGAGATGTGCGTCGGATCGGGCTGCATCGGCACGGACTCGAGATCGCATCGGATCGGCTGCGCCAACATGCACAACAACGCCATGCGAACATCGGGCCGCATTGTACCGCCAAGAAATCGAATCGGATCGACCCGGGCAAATTCGACAATCGAACCAGGTCAATCGAATCGAGTCTGGCCCTGTGGGGGGAGAGGGGCAGAAGAGAAGAGCTGAGGACGAGGAGAATGGGGGAGACGGGCGGGATAAAGGGGGACTGCGGATCAGTGAAAGGGGGAATTTGGAGAAAGAGATCGATGACCATGACCAAGACGGAACGGGGAAACACAAGTGCCGATCTTGGCCATCGTCCATCTTGGCCATCGGCGGTTCGTGGATCCTCCTCGCTCCCCGGCGACGGCCAGCATGGACCCTGACCGAGATCGGCGCCGGCAAGATCCCACGACATCTCGGCCGTGGTCACCGTGCTTATCCTCCCTCGAGAACTGCGGGCCGGTGCCCGACGGGACCGGCTCGGCCTCGGCGGCCCCCGACGGACGCAGGGCACGCACACACGGCAGCGGCGGGCCCCGTGCGGCAGGCCTGCAGGCGGCGGGGAAGCTCAGCGGCTCGAGGCCTCCGCGCTTGGAGGAGCAGAACACGCAGAAGGCGTCTACGCACCACCACCGTGCCAGGCCAGGACCGCCCTGGCCCTGGCATGGTGTGTACTTGCGCCCTCAAGGCCGAGGCAAGGAGGGTCTACACACCACCCTCGGGCCTGGGATGGCCCTGGCCTGGCACGGTGGTGGTGTAACTGGACGCCTTCCTCGGACAGACAGCGGTCTCCACGCTTTTTGTCCAGGCTCGACGGGGTCTGGGGCGCGCGGCGTTCCGCGGCGGGCGCGCCGCGGCGGCGTCCTGGAGCGCCCTCGGCGGCGGAACGCGCGGCGGAACGCGGCGGCGGCCCGCGCCCGGCCACGGAGGCACGGCGGCGCAGGCCTCCACGGTTTGGACGAACAGGAAGCGGCATGAGCTATAGATTGTATTGTGCGCGAGCGCGCGGATGCCACGGCCGTGGCAGTCTCAGGCTTCTGGCCAGCGCTGTCCCCCTGGAAACTGCACAACAAAAAAACACCAACGTTCGGAGGTGCGCGCGGACTTCTGGGGTCGGCGCTGGAGCCGGCGGGTTTCCGAAAGTGTAGGATTGTGGAGTCATTCGCGGGATGATACGGTGGGGGCATTGGATAAGGAACCCTTGGAAAAGGAATCCAGGGTGGGGTCTGGAGGCCGGTGGAACTCCAATCGAGGCTTGGCCGTGGATATCACCGCCGCCCTCATCAGATAAGGAATCCTCCAGGGTCTGCAGCATCCTGGGCGCATTCTCTAACCAACGCCCCCACCGCACTCCTCGAGAAGAGCGTGCTGAGAGCGACTCCGCCCGCCCAGGGTGCGAGGAGGCCAGCTGGCTCGACCTCGCCGGTGCAAGAATCGTCTCCCACACGAGGCGGAGCTTTGCACAAGGAAGCTGGAAACTCACATAAGCCACGTCTGGAAGTCACGCGCTGGATACACATGCGGGAGCACGGCGTACACGGCTCTCGAAGGGTCGAGCGCTGCAGATACATGTGGCCATAAATGTGTAGCCAGCTCTTGCTCGGGCTCCAGCTCCCTGGTACAACTCCATCGCCAACCAAGCCGATGTCCCAGGACCACGAAGGGGCGGTGCATGCAGATATGCTCGGGCCGCATGGGGGCCCAGACGTATCCATGTGGACCGCCTGCAGAGGACCAGGAAGATCGCTTCGCCAGGCGGTGGATGCGTGCAAAGCCCAGCCTCGGGAATGATCTTGAGCAAGAGCCAGCAGTCCCGGCAATATCATAGGCCTACCACGAACAGTTCTTTGAGTAAAAGAATAATCGAATAACAGAAACTGTGTTCTTAGAATTAAAGCCTATGTACTAAAACAACACAGTCTCAGCATGCAAATATCTAAGATCGTGTCGTGCAAACCAAAGCGGATTCTTAGCACATTCTTCGGTGGGCCTATGGGCAAGCCACAACGCTTGGCCAATGCTCGATGATCGTCTCCAAGAGGATCGTGACCTGGGGCGTGCGAGGCGTCACACGGGCACGCAGGCGCACAGGCGCGTGGTGGCGGCGTTCCGCGCCTCGCACTTCGCGCCGGTCCCGCCGTCCGCGACGAGGCACTGGAAGGCGGTGTCCCGCTTCGCGTCGTGCACGTGGCAGGGGATCTCGTCGCCGACCTGGTGGCCACAGCCCTCGCGGCACGGGAACACCTTCCTCATCTCCTCGCAGGTGTTCACGAACTCCAGCTCGCCCGCCCGGCACTGCATGCCGCGCGACCGGCAAAAGTCGGCGCACGACTCCCCGGGGCCCGCCGCGGCCACCAGGCGATCCGGGTGCGGCCTCATCGCCTGCGCCGCGGGCAGGACGTCGGCGCCCTCGCGGCGGTCCACCAGCAGGAAGACGTCGTGCGACCAGGGGGCAAACGTGATGATGACCCCACGCCGGGCAGTCCGAGGGATGCTGGGGAAGATGTCGAGCTTTTTTGCAAGCTCTCCGTAGTCCTCTCGGGTGTAGGGCACCATGTAGGTGTGTCCCGTCGGCAAGCTGTTGGAGACTTTCTCCTTCTCCACCAGCTTGGCACTACCGATGAGCTCTTTCAGCCTCGGCTCGTACTCGTGCTTCAGAAGGTACGACACGTCGCCGAGCTGCCCTGGAGGCAACTTGCTGGTGGCCATCCTCTTCAGCATCCTTGCCAGGGGCGACGCCTTCTTCACGTTCGTGCCCTTCTCGTCGAAATGAAACGTCCTGGATACCTCTGGGGCGACGCACTCCCGCGGCCTCAGGCCGGCACCGCGTCGGATCCAGTGGTCCCACCCCGTGCTTGGCCACCTGGGCCACTTGCCCTTGATCTCCTGCCACGTGCCCTTCTGGATTCGCGGGCCCCTTGGGGCCACCAGCGTGTGATTCGGGGGCGCGCAAGCATGGATTAGCGATCCATGGATGTGGAGCACGGTCGCCAAAGCCATGGATCGGGGGAGGTACCCTACCCAAAATGCGGCCAATGCCGCCTCGCTCGGCGGCGGAAAACTGAGATTTCCCGTGGAAACGGGATCCGTGGCTGATCCACGCCCCATGAAATCCATGCTTGCAATCGCCTGAGTGATGCCCCAGCCGGGAGGAACAGAAGCCTGCCGACCGATGCCGCTGCACCCCCTGCCTCTCGACCGATACCCCTGCTCCCCCATGCCTCTCCCGGGGGTGTCCCCCGACAATGAACTCCGAGGCGGACCCGGCCGCGGCGACGAGAGACGAGGGCACACAGGAGGCGCCAAAGCGTGCAACAGAGGGAAGGGTACTCTGGGCTTCTTCATAAACGTCGGGGGGGCGCCACCCCACCCCCGTCGCGGGCAGCCACCGCGCGCCAGAGGCGCTCCGACCCCCGTCGCGGCGCGACGACGAGGCGATGTTGACCCCCGCTGGGGTGACGCCCCCCCGACGCTTGTTGAGAAACTCGGAGTACTGGCATCGGTGTTTGCTTTCTCCCCTGCCGAACCCTCCCCCTGGCCTGCTCGATTCTCGCGCTTTGAAGGGAGCGGCCGTGGCTGGCGAGGGCAGTCCTCGAGAAGACCCCCGGGGGGAGCGCGGAAAGCTCTGGGCCCCCTCGAGGCCCGCGGCCGAACCAGGTGCCCAGGTGCCGCCCTGGCTGGGAGGGCCCCGTTGCAACAGGACGCGGGCTTGCCATGGCTCTGACAATACGGCCTTCGAAATCTGGGCGGGATGTCCTCGGCTGCTGCCGCCAGGCACCAATTTTGAGCCCCAAGACCCGTGCAACGCGGACCTGGGATTAGGTTGGGCGTTTCCTCCTACAGGCGGATTTGGGACGAAACATAGAAAATACTCGAACAATTCCCCCCCCATGGTCAAAAATAGTCAAAAAGTCATTCCCTGACTATTTTTTAGAATATTTCTGAATTTTCCTCCTAGCGGGACACGCCCGACTTAAACCTGGGATGCAAACCTGCCCGCGCGGACGACGTATGAAGAGGTCGGCAGCTCTGGGGCTGCGGAGTGAAGCCGTCACATCGTCGGATGTCTGCGCGCACATGCAGAACACCCTGAGGCCACGCGCTGGACGCAGGCGCGGGAGCCGGGCCTGCACGGCCACGGACGGGCCGCGCGCTGGAGAAACACTTGACCACAAGAGCATCCGGCTGTCGCCCAGGCCAGCTCCGCCAGGTGTGTCCAGCTTCCCGGCGGGAGGCCGCCACGACGGACCAGGGGGCCTCTAGGACGACCGCTGGAGACCCCAAGAAGCGCACGAGGGGCCCAGTCAGAAAAGGACCCGAGCGGTTCCCAGAGCTCCGAATCCTGAACACTTTCGTGGGCTTTTCAAATCTCCGCTTCAAGTTTCAGAGTGGCTTAGCTTCCAACGTTGCTCAGCCGAAGGAGACTCCACGACTGCTAAGGAGTGCCCAAGATTTTCTCCAGACAGCCCTCGAGGGGCCCAATACGACCCGACGAGGGCCTGCATGGGGGCTGGCACAGCCCCGGAGGGCACCACGATGGCCCAAGAGGGTCAGAGATGAGCCAGAGACGCTCCCAGACGGCCCGAGAGGATCCAAGACCCCGAGGGGCGCCGAAGACACCCGAGATGGCCGCAAGAGAGCCCCCAGGTAACCCAAGGAGGCCCCGAGTGTGCCCGAGAGCGCCCCGAAAATCATTGCAAAACCTCGTGCTCCGCCTCCCGCTCTCTCGTCCTGTCTCTCTCTCTCTCTATTCCTCTCCTCTCCAGATCTGCCCCACCTCCTCTCCCCGCCTCGTCCCCGGTGTCCTCTTCCTCCTCCTTCTCCTCGTACTTGGTGTTGTCCTCCTCCTCCTCGTCTTCCTCATCCGCTTCCCAGGATCGGCGGCGCGCACGGGGGGAAGTGAGAAAGGGCGGGCCTTCTCAGAAGGCTCGGAAGTCCCCCGGCCTTCTGAGAAGTTTCCTGGGCCTTCCCCGAAGACAGAACAACAATTATCAGAAGGCGCGAGAGCTTCTGAGAAGTCCCACCACCTTCTGAGAAGGCCTTCTCCTTCTCATTCCCCCCCCTCGCTCGCCGCCGAAAACATGTTGACGTCTCGCGTTTACTCCCGGCGCCTTCCGCCAGCCATCCGCCAGGACGCGCCGACGGCAAGGCCCTGTCTGGAACGCGCCGTATCTTGGGGGACAGCGGCGGACGTTGCGTCACCCTCGCGAATCATCCAGCCCAGCCCGGGGAAGTAGTCGGTGCGGAAGAGCCGCCTCTCGTCAGCCACGAGCTCTTGGAAGCCGTTGTCGTTCCACGCGGAAACGCAGAAGAGAGAAGGGTCCTCTTCGAGGAGCCATGCAGTTGAGCGGAAATACCAGAGGAAATCATAGAAGAGCAAACAACTACATACACATAACCCTATGCCCCTGATAAACAAAGGGTGAAGATAGGAAAGCTCGGGGCTCGGGGGATACTATTTTTTATCCCATCAACTCTTATGCACGATGAACTTTTAGTATGGTATACCGATGTCCTGCTCGCTCTAGCGGTGCCTCCTTGGAGGGGTCGGAGGAACACGACACCTGAGAAATAGTATTATATAGCCACACGTTCGTGATAGTGTTGCTACCGAACGTAAGGGCATCTTCGAATCGCACTTTCCACGGAGATGCTGCAGTTCGGCCTCGCCGCCCCTTTCGCCCGACCAACTCTGTCTTGGCGAGGGATAACCAACTCTCAGGGGTCAAGGGGGGGATGCTTTATTATCCGGGGTGCTGGGTTACTTCAGCCTCTGAGGTCCGCGTTGATGTGATGAGTCGGCGCTGGAGGCGCCGCCAGGGATGTCCCAGCGCCGATACAAGAGATCGTGCGGACCTCCGAAAGGTTATGTATATGCAACTTTTTCTTCTTCAAAATCAGGTGCGACCTTCAAATCCGTCTCCAAAAAAACTGCAAACTGGAACCCCCCCGTGTCGAACGCCTCCCGGAGGGCGAAGTTGAAGTGCTCGGAGATCTTCGAGACAGACTGCGCCTGCACGGACTCCTTCGCGTGGTGCCAGACCTCGGGCTTGTGCCAGACGGCAATGCGCGCCTCTCCACCGACCTTCTTCACAACAGCGTCCATCTTGGGAAACGACTTGCGGTCGTCCAGAGACACGGCCAGTGACACGTCCTGCACGTCCTTCTGGCGGAGGAGCGCCTCCAGGCAGATCTGCAGAAGATCTTCGCGGTCATGGGCGATGACAACGACCACCACGCGCCCCGGGGCCAACACCTTGGCCT